>JAIPMN010006205.1:4147-23748 GCA_020650975.1 Apostichopus californicus
CTGGCCCCTGTGATTCTTTACCTCCCTCCCCCCCCCCCCATATAACCTTTAATGGATGTTAATACCTTCCGAGAGCCATTCGTTTTCACTTAAAATACATTTTACCACCGATTGAACTGTTGTAAACTCTTTTGCCTATTGTTACATCCGCACTTTATCGCCCAATCATATTCTTGACTCGACTTTCTACGTCCATGCTAGATCATGTTAGTGGCTGTTGCAAAGAACGATGATTGCAATTACGTTATAAAAAAAAAAAATTATTGCCTGAAGGCCATCAAACGCATAATTATGTGTGCATTTAACTGTTGATGGAATATATTCAAAATTCATACCCACTTATTACGAAATATCAAATCTAGCCAAATTTGAATTACATAAGCAAAATGTACTTCGGCATTTGCTTACACTGTATAACAAAGTATAATACATATGTAAACTATTAATTAACATAGTCGTTAAAAATCGCTGTGATTTTTTAATCGTCATTAATATGGTCCCATGAGATTGATTCTGACGAATGAAAGCGGCAAACGTACCATATACAGACCGTCACAAGGGTGAACCATTTGTAGGTTATGAATACATAAATTAATATGGCCCATAAAGCATATTGAAGGGTTCTTATTTCTATTAGTACAGTATATATAGCAAGGATACCAAACAAAAAATATTTAAAAAAATTAAAAATTAAAGGAAAATTGTAAATGAGAGAAAATGAGAGCTTATTAAAGTTATGATAGTCGTAAGGAAAATGCGACAGATTTTTAATAGTTTTTCCTAAGCTTTTTGGCAATTTTCATACAAACCTGAGTCACTATCATCCCAATCACCATCTGCACAAAAACATGCTAAAGAACAGAAAAACAAAAACAAAGACAAAAAACTATTTTAAACAGAAAATATGAAAATAAAACAAAAATAGATATTATCGATTGTCGGATTCACAAAAACCAAAAGATGGACTTGATTGGTGCAATGCATGATGGGATGGATGGATGGATTATTGTAAACTTAGTGAAATTGGTTAAACTTCAGTCAAATGCTCTAGATATCCAAAAAACACTGGAAAAACAACATATATCTTCCTACAAAGTCTAACGGTAGCTGCATATATTGCACTTGAAGGTAAATGAAGCAATATGAGTTCTGTAATACTACACATAATTTGCATATATTTCAGAGGCAGCAAATTATATATATATCGGCCTATATTCACCACATTTTGTGGTTACAACTGAAATGGTTAAATACTGTAAATCTTGCCCTAATTCCACAACAAGGTCTGATTAAATATTTTTGAAATATTTGCCAATGAATTAAATTAACAATGGGGAACAACAACAAAACATTTAACCATATGGACATATTCAACAGTTTGTAACAGCCTAATTTTTGGAATAGTCAAGTGGTTTCTTGTTCATGACAATCTCTAAGATTGAGGCATGTCTAAATTATATATGCAAGAGTATGAACATAAGTTACAGTGATGCAAAGTTCTTGCCAGGTACGACAAATTGACAGAATTGATGTAATAACTATCCAGCTCTTTAAAATAACGTAACTGAAATCAACTTTTACCAAAGACTGGAAGTGCTCAATGAATAGTCTACCAGTGCCAGAGAGAGAAACATTGTTAGCTGAGAAGAGGGCCAGGGGGCTACAGCCAAAATTGCTCTTTGTGGAGGGTCCCTTAGGCTAGAAAACAATTGGCACTCTAGCCTAAGGGGCCCTCCATACCCGATTAGTAAAAAAAATAAATTTCTTGACATTCTCCTTCTTAATTTCTTGAATTTCTTTCTTCTTGAACTATAACACATCACAACGTTAAAATCCTACCGAAAGTATTCCTCTTTACTTCAATACGATTTTTATACAGTCAAGTTCCTCCCCCCCCCCCCAAAAATGTACCTCCTGGCAAACTTTACCCATGAAACCATTGACAATTAAATGTTTTTCAACAAGTTTTACTTTTATCACCCAGTATCCTGCCATATATTGCCCCATTTGCAGTATTTCACTCTGAAACGTTCATGTTAAAATCAAGATTTAAGGGGGGCGGGGGGGGGGGAGTGATCCTTCATGCAGTTTTGATACATTTTTCGTTACACGATGCGTGATGTCGCCCATCTCCCACTTCCAAAACTAAAAGATAAAAAATATTTGACATTCAAAGAGGATGATTCTAGGAGGCATGAAGCTCCTTCCCTTTGGTCCCAGTTTATTATTAAAATGTCAAATTACCTAAAATGTTTTGCTCTTCTATAGCATATCAAGACTAAAGCACCTTTTTTCTATAGCATCTGTTTGTGACATCCATGCACTACTGTTGCATTTACAAGACTTGCGATATTAAAGCCACTACTTGGGTTTATTAAAATAATGTTGATGGACAAGCCATTTCCTCTATAAATATGCCTCCAAAAAAATCACATCAAAAAGATATTTCTTGCATGAAATTTCCCCTCCAAATTATTCATGAATGCTAAATTTCCCTGGGATTGTCGATTTTACATACAGAAGCTGAATACATTGCAAACATACGGCACGGCAGCAGAAATGACTTTGCCCTGGATTGCCTCGAAGTGACAGGACGGGGAGACTTTACGACAAAGGTAAGACAAATTAATGGAATTCTGTATGTGGTCTTTCGGCAGCCCCGGTTGTACGAGGCCTCAACTAATGTTGTTATATCGAGACTCAGCCTAAACATGGGCGGTTTAATTTCCAGTCCAATGTGCTCAGGAAGAAAACAGACAAGACAATCAGCATGGTTTTTGGAAAACGGAAACATTACAGCTGAGACCCACAGTATCGGTTGAGATCGGCATACAAAAACATACAATGTGAAAATGAAAAATGAAAATGTCAATTTCTTATTAAATAATTAAATCTATTGAATATTCATGTTGGAATAAAGCCATTAAATATTCATGATGAAAAAAATTAAACTAAAACTAGAGCCCATTTAATAATCTTGCCATATTTGCTACAAATTTTGAAGCTCACATACCTTGACCAAAGTCCACTGCTGGTGGTTAATGAACAGGGTGACAAAAAGGGGAAACAGGGTATTTGTTATCTCTGCTCTGGAATTCATTCATATTCATGAGGACTTTTCATGCATTATTCATGACGTGGCATTTCTCCCCCGGCCCCTTCCTCTATTAAACCTCTTGTGTACAAAGAAAGTGAATGTTTGGACTTGCATGCAGATGAACTGTTCAAATGAAAAATCAAGCACTTGACACTTTTCATGCAAAACTACAAAATTAACAAGAAAGACAGAGAGAAGAGCTGGGAGAGAAAATGGAAATGTCAATTTTTCAGGTGAATGGCAGTTTGAGCTCAGATGAAACGGCTATCTATCTTTGACATAGGAAATCAGGCACTCGAGGGGATCACAACTTTATTCGGTAGGAAGTAGATTTTGGTGGGTTTCCTGAAGGAGGATATATTGAACATGCAGATATCTCTTCCCAGGTACATAACAGATAGATACAATCTTTATATATCATGCATGCGTGAAAAAGAGTCTTAAATACGACAGAAAATGTGAAAATGGATCAATCTTCTCTCACCCTGAGCATCGTAGAATTCATCTTCGTCTTCCGATCCATCCGACTCTTGTCTGATGCTGTTCATCCTCCAGTGGGCTATGATGTGTTGGTCGGAACCTAACATTTAGGAGATAAAAAGAACTTAAAATTAGGATTTTTTGAACAATGAAGCACTCAAAGAGAAGAACAACTGTAGAAAAACAGTGTATTTATAACGACGATCCTGCAAAGTTTGCCATTCCAAGGTTGCTTCAAAAGAAGACAAAAACCCAACCATCTTCAGATTTTAATGTTGCTTCACACACAAGGACAAAGACTTGATCAAGTCTAAAAAAAAAAATTTTTTCTTTTTTTTCATTTACGGTAATGTTTATTTTCGATAAATGGAGATGATCGCTTTTGCAAATTAATTCATAATCCAACATTATTGAAGCTGTTTAAATCATCATAACCAAATTAATGATGGCATTGGTTTCAGGCGAGTCATGCAATACTGTTAACATTTCTACAAATGAAAATATGAGAAGAAAAACAAAAAGTAATCAAAGTATGAAAAGTTTCCCCGAAAGGTAATGAGGGCAGTATTGAAGAACTTAGCTAATTTAAACTAAAACAGATGGCAAGTCAACTCAATTTGTACGATGTTTAGATTCCCAAATTTCCCTCACGCAACAATATCTAGTGCAGCAATGCTGCACAAGCTAAGCTAAGCTTTCTATTTGAGAAATTTGTTTTCATTGGCAATATTTCTGAGCAGTTTATCCATTTTTAAAGTTGTGCAAGAAAAAAATATATGGCTCTTCAGATGAGCTAAAACATGAGAGAAAGACCTACCTGCTCACTGCTTATTACACAATAACTTACAAATATATTCCAGAAAAATTTGTTTGAAGTTGGAAAAGCCTACCATTTTTTTATTTATTTAGGTTTACAGTCTTGTTCAGGGCCAAGGCCCTCTCACACAACTTTACAACCCTGGTCATTGGTAACTTGACACACCTACACACCAAAGTGTGCACACTTCAAACAATCTCTCCTGGGGCACCACAGTGCACCACAACTACGTGTCCCCCGGGGGACTTCCCATAGGGTGCAGCCACAAACCGGCGCACGCAACTATATTTACAAGTTACCTCGCAGGTCCCCATTTATACACCTGGGTGAAGAGAGGCAATGGAGATAAAGCGCCTTGCCCAAGGACACAACGCAATGATCTGGCCAGGGCTCGAACCTGTAATCCTTAGATCACAAGTCCACTGCCTTGACCACAACGCCCTCACCATGAATAGTATATATTTAAACTACACAGTTATATAGTGTTGCATAGAGATTGGTCTATAGGGCTATCATTACACATTACAACTGAGAAAATTATATAAAAGAATTAAAGGAAAGATCATTATCTGCAAAAAATCCGATTAAAAATGTCTCATCAAAATTATCAGTATATATCCCTTTCTTTTTTTTTTATAGTATGAGACACTCGATCATGCCTATCACGACAGTATTTACATGAAGGCCTTGCGTTTAAATACTTCAGATTAGTTCTGTCCCTAACCTGCAGGGCCTTTTTTAAATATTCGGCTCGGACAATAAAATTTGCATGAAATAAAAATGAATGTGAATACCCTGGGAGAGCTACGACATGGCTCCCGGGATATTTAACGGAACAGGACAAGTTGGGCAATTGACTTGAAGTTTATGGAACGCCAAAGGATGCACTCGTTAATACGTTGATTATAACAATTCTATATGGTTTGCAAGGTAATGCGTGTACTCAGTATAGGCTGTACACTGCTGGACCTCTGTTGTAATGCATCCACTGTACGATACTTAATTTACAACTTTCGAGTACATATGGACATCTCTTTGTTCAGAGCAATTAGGAACATTATCATCCTCTGAAACTTCTGCCCTTACAACTGGTAGATCAAACAAGTGTCGGGAGCACGCTTTTAGCCATGTCGCACCGTTGTTGTGGAATAAGTAACCATCAGAAATACAAAGCATTACCTCTATCAACACTTTCAAATCAGCGTTAAAGACATTTTATTTGAAACCAACCTATGGTAAAGTTTATTTTGTATATATGTTTTTTTAAGCGCATTGAAACCCTGAGATTTTGCTCTATATAAGCACCGGTGTAATCATAATAATGATCTTTATTATCATATTTGCATTTTGTCCCTCTTGGCTTTCCACAGAAACATAGACTCGAGGTTATACTGTACTTCTAGTGGAATAGAGCAGTCTATAGCTTTATACTAACTACAGCAGCCCTGTGTTGAAATGAGTCATGAATTGAGTCACTTTTCAAGAGTGAGATGGATAACTGTTGGTTCGAGTGGTCCATGCATCAAGCAGCTCGGACTAAAGAGATCATACGTATACTGCAGTGACTGCATCAGTCGGTGAGTCCAGGAAATCATTGGCAATATTTATGACTGGATTCTCTCTCCCTTCTAAAAATGCAGTTAAAGGTAGTCTGTATAGGCCCCAATTATAGCATGCTATAATTAAAGTTTTCAAAAAGTACTTTCCTGTAAGTATATACTCTCCAAATTGTTCTCAGACATTTTTAAGGAATACACAAGATGACTGAATGTCCCAGTGAGGAATATTTCCTCGAAGGTTGTAATTAAAAACAGTTTATGAATTTTGACCAAAGGTGAACATATTTGAACATCTAGCATATTTGGGGCCAATACAGCATATACCTTTAAAGTCATTATAATCTGAGCGTTTTGTGTTGCCAGGTCCATCTTCCCATGCCCATCATCTTTAAGATTACAGCCTAACAGGAGCTCAATTGTTAAATTTGTGTCATTTGAAAAGATCATGGTCGTACTTTCTTGGTATTTCAGTTTTCACTTCTTCTGCCTCTTTTTTTTTTTTACTTTTGAGGGTGGGAAGTTTGTTTGAAAAGTGATTTAGCCCTGCCTACCAAATGGACACAGAAACTGACAAAACAACTTTGCATTACCATTTCCCCCTCCCACTCCCCCCCCCCACTCCTTACCTGATGCCTTCCTCCACTCCTGGGCCCATGACAGTATATCTGGGTGAAAAATACATCCGACTTCATACCGGGTCTTTGACAAATTGTTATTTATCTTTGAGCAGAAAATGCTACAAAAAGTAGCATAGTTTGTTCAATCTAAATACAATTTTAACCAAAGTACAAATGACTTTGTTAATTGGGTATATATAAATGACTGAAGACCTGTGATGCAACATGCACAATGTGTTGTTTATCTGACCCATTAAAATGAAACAAAATATGGCTGTAAACTAATTAAAGATTTATACTGGAAGTTGAAGAAGGGGAAAGAAGATTGCTGTCTACTTGTTTTCCACACCCCATGGCACCACTCTTTCTTCACCATCACCCCTCAACCCCCCCCCCCCGCACCCCGATATTCAAATAGACAAATGTGTACTGACGAAGAAATACATTCTCATTCACAGCTTAATGTTACCTGACAGAACTTGTTTGAGATAGATAGGGTCCCTTAATTAATTTTCAGTTGATTAAAATCATGTGGAAATAGTGATAGTCTTGGTTTGATAATTCAACTCCATTTATCTTTAATATCATCAGGATCCAAATCTCACATAGAAAATCCTCGCATATTACAGACGTAATGTACGGGGTCTTACAAAAAAGTTAGCCCTATAATATATCCATATATTCACTAATGAACGAAGCTATGTATATATGTACACCACACAGCTGCTTGAATCCCTCACAGCTCGATGAGAACGGCCTAAAACGACTGTTTAACTCTTGCTTTGTTGTCATAACTTTTATCAGGCCTGCAGTCACACAATCCTCAAGGCAGCTAGCTATCTCTCTCTCTCTCTTTCTCTCTCTATATTACAGCGAGAATTAAAGAAAAAGAACCGTGGTTTTCTTAATGAAATATGCAGCCTCCCGAGCACGGTTTCATCAGAATAATACGTCTAAAAATAGAGACAAGATTACCTTGAATAACAACAAGCCTATCTCATTGAATGTAATCAAACTTTTTTTGCCATCCAATTTCCTGTTTCAATTTTTTGGGCTTTTTGTTTTCTTTCTTTTTTTTAATATCCATTTCACCATTTTGCTTGACTTAATGAACGTAAGTGCAGCTTAAAGCAGCTGGTTGTGAGTGCATTGAAAAGCCAGAACATTGACTATACTGTCAGCTAGGCTAGGCTTGGCTAGGCTAGCTAGATGAGAGTACAGAACATTGCCTATACTGTCAGCTAGGCTAGGCTAGCTAGATGAGAGTACAGAACATTGACTATACTGTCAGCTAGGCTAGCTAGATGAGAGTACAGAACATTGACTATACTGTCAGCTAGGCTAGCTAGATGAGAGTACAGATGAGAGTACAGAACATTGACTATACTGTCAGCTAGGCTAGGCTAGCTAGATGAGAGTACAGAACATTGCCTATACTGTCAGCTAGGCTAGGCTAGCTAGATGAGAGTACAGATGTTGGATGGAGACAGATAAGAACTGCGAGGGTTTACTTAAATATTCTTATAAATCTACTTATAATCACCATTCAACATGGAGAAACTGTGTTGCCAAGTCTGGTGATAAAATGATCACGAGTGCAAACCTCAGAAGAAGGTAGATTCTTAGATGGAACAGTAGATTCTGAAGGAGGAAAAAGTGGGTGGTGTCCCGGAAGTGAGGGCGCAGTGCTTAAACTTTCCAGTCATGTAGTTTAGGTAGATTGGAAAGTCCATATGTTAATTCGGAGACAGGTACTAAAGAGAGAAGCGAAATAAATACTGTGTTGCCCAGTTTTGTTGTATGAATGTTAAATATTATAACAGATCTGCATGTTCAATGTAAAGATCACTACCAACAGCTGATGTAACTTAACCTACCACAATATTCATAACAGATGTACCGAGCCTAGCCAGTTTCCACGTATGTATTAAAGATGTGCAAGCATGACATGCCATCATCCCTCTAACTCTTACGACACATAACTCAATAATTGTATAGGTTTGATGAGAAGAAGGACTTCTCAAACAGCATAGAACTTGCAGAGGTAACCAGATGTTATCTGAAGAGAGGAGGACAATTTGTTTTGGCCTAGGGGAAGGCTCTCAGTTGAGGAAGTACAGTAAGATCTGTTGAAGAACTGAGATGTCTATATTTCACTTTTAACACTCCCAGTCAGTCGACTACACAATGCATCAAGGAAAACGTTAGATTTAAGGTAAACTGGATCGCAAGGTCTGTCATTAAGCATATTGGTTAAAAATTAACATGCCCCTTTAACATTACACAGCTCAAACTGCTCGCCATAGCCTTCTTTCGATCTTATCCGCTCAGACAACCGGTCATTAAAACAAAAAAGTTCCCAGCAAGAACACTCTACGCGATCAGACCTATCTATGCGACGTACGGCCGCACATTTATAAAGGATGCAAATTTCAGTCCAGGGTTAGCATACGCCTGGGTGCTGATTAAACAGGTTCGGTTACCCAGGTGTGTTTTGCATGCAAACACATCACTATATAGCCGAAGAAAAGCTGGCCGCATCAATTTTGCAAGAAAACCAGATCAGGTTTCCCCATAAAATAGATCCCACTGACATCTAACTTGACAGATGGGTTAATGCGTTTTTTGATTGAAGAGGTTCTGGCCTACCACTATTTAATTTGAAAATGTCAGAGGTTAAATCGTGTCGACCCTGCACAGACAAAATTTCGCCCACTGATGTATAGATTATAGAGCGGAGAGAGTTTATCCAGCTGTCCGTATATATGAGTGGTCATGTGGTAACCTTTCAAGAAATGAACTGCATGGTTTACCAAAAAAGTAATTCGTAACTTACCATTTTTAATCATTTAAATCAAAATGGAACATAATTTGAAAGCTCAAACCAATATATCTTACGTCAAGAACTTTCAAAACCTGACAGCAGCCAGGACGAGACGAAGAAAAAAAAGTGTTGTCACCAAAAAATAACACTAACATCTGTCTGAAAATATCAAAGGTTAAGAGATGTACATATAAAGACCTTGGGCGATTCGCTGACTGATTGGAGAATACCTATTAGAGAGCTTCTATGTCCCGATACGGTCCTGCGAGCGATCACCCGTACGTTGAATTAACAATATGATAAAAGGTACGGTAATTGATCTTTTCCATAAATCAAGGAAGAATATAGCCGAAGGCTTGCACTGAATAATACATCTGATGTGTGCTATGTACAGTAGGATATACGATGGTACATATATATGTATATGTATATTATATATATGGCAGATAGTGAACTAGCTGCTCTGTGAGACAATTTCCTTAATTGATACAAAAATAGAAAACTACGCCAATATGGCACAGCAGATTTTTGGAGACAAATCATTTATATTTCTCTGAGGTACAGAAAAGTGGCATACATGTGCAAAAAGACAGCCCCATTCCCTCATTCATAACCATTTTTATCCTCCTACAACCTTTCCCTATATCAGGTCCCTACAGTATACACCTAAAATCAGTCAGTTCACGTCACTGGTAGAGAATAAATTTCAAAAAGTATCTGGAGAAATGTATCACATGTTCTTGTAAATTTGCTTAGAATCTTAACTTAACAACCCACATCCTTCACCACAATTCCCCCCCCCCTCCAAACCCCACCACCACCCTCCGACAGGTATTGCTATAACTGTAATGATGAAGTTTTCCAAAAGCTAGCTGTATATGCTGCTCCGTGACTTTTATTTACATATCCTTCGCAAAGTTTTATAATATTGTCAACAAATTACGAATACCGAGGGATATATTAAGTTCATCATGGGCAAAATATGCTGGAAGATAGCTTAATGAGGCATTGAAACTTTGGGACCACAGTTTATTTTTGGTATCATCACTGTACGTCCCTTTCAAGGACAGAGTTTAGTCACGGAAATTTTTATGTGTACTTGTAGACCGTTAAGAAATATTGCTACCAACCCAGGTTTCATTTTATACAGCTTTTATTTGGGGGAATAACTCTTTAAACATTTGAAGGTTATCAATTAAAGTGACTGAACTGTTAAGTCTAACACAGAGTCTGTTAGGTCATGTTTCTCAGATGTACCACCAATCTAAAAAGCAAAACGTCAGCCTTTTTAGGCGGTAACTAACATTATCAATTTATGGCAGGAGCCATCATGAACAGGAGAAATTAATTATCAGAGATTTAGCGTATTTTGCATGGAAAATTACAGCAACATTGAGCTATAATAACATCAAACATACATGTTGGACGCTTGTAGATCGGAAAATTGGTTTAATGAAATGGATTTTCAAAGTAAATTTCGGATGCAGGACCACCTTTACTTTCAGATCATATTCTCTGCTCCTTACAGTTTGTAGAAATTAACATAAATGGTCAGCGGAAAGTACAACAAGCCAATATCAGCATATCATTTTTACAAATTTTTCAAATTTGTTTCTACATGAGACCAGATCATATTCTGACTAACCATGGTCATCCAATTTCTGAGAAAAACCAAATTTCTGTTTGGCCAACCACAATCGGCTTCAGAGGTCGTCATTCGAACAACTAGTTATTGGTAACATCAAATTGCACTGTATTACCATAAAATACCCGCAAATTAGGTAAAATGTTAAATTAGAATCACCCTCCATCACCTTTCAAGACACTGAAAACAAAACCACAATATATATTTGTACGACTAATCAATCCCATCCAACGAGCATCAGTTTTACTGGCCCAAATCCGGTGTTCTATTCACCAAACCTTATATTCGCATATATTCTCTCCCACATCTTACACACATTGGTCACTCTTTGTTTAACATTTCGCTTCATTTTAGCCTACGACCAAAATTAACCTCCTCGGACTGCAACAAAGAAAGTGAGACCTGGTCGTCCGATCGAGGGACGACCAGAAAAAGGAAAACCTTTAAAAATCTGTCCCGAGTCTTCGTTAAAGGATGACAGAAACGTGACGCTCTCTATTCACACACGTCACTGATCAAGCTTTATACAGAAACGCACCGATCATTCCACCTGGGAAACATAAACTTTTCGGGAGATGTTACGGAAAAAATTCACTTGCCCTGCCTATAACCAGCGACTCTTTATTGAATTAAAACTCGCTCTCTCTCTCTACTGTATAATGCTTGGATCTCATATGTCACATCCTTGAATATGACCCTTCCTTCAATTTACCAGGCAGAAAAAGGGGACCCTGGTTTTTCCTTGTAAAAGTAATCATGCTAAATGGATTTTAGAGGAGAAGGGATTTTTGACCTGGTCTGAAATGAGATCTTCTCCCTCCTTCCACGTAAGGACGAACGACTTCTGCTTCTACGACAAATTGCTAGATCATTTCCTCTCTTTTTTATTTTGTTTCGTTTCCTCATTTTTTTTGGTCATAAACATCGCGGATGTTTTACAGAGTTCCGTCATATTACGAGACACTGCACGTTTCTGATTGAAAGATTAAAGGATGTCTTCCTGCAAAATTACTAATACTTTCGAGGACGTGTGAGTAGAGAATACATTAAGAACATCATTTTTTTACTGTTTAGTTGCTGGGGTTCGCAGATATCAATTTTTAGTCTTGGAGAGAGTATCCTATAAACATAGAAGGCATGCGTGTAAAACGTGACAAAAGACCGTCGAGTTTAACACGTACGTACGCATAGGCCTGTCAATCACCGCATCGAAAGCAGTGAGATTATTTTAAAATTTTCACGAAAACTTAAAGGGTGGGTGTCCGTTCCATTCTTGTGCTACTGAACGGAAGAGTTTTCATCTTAGTCGTCATGGTCATCATGCCTGCATGTAATTAGGAGCATTCCTGCCATCTTACAGACTAAAATAATTAAAGCTATTTATTCAGAACGATCAAAGTTGCCTGTCTTAACTATTAGGTGGAATGGAGGGGGGGGGAGGGGTTGAATAACATTGTCTTTTAGCAAATGAGTTGAAAATGTTCTGCACATTGTGAAAATCAAAACTTTTGCCGAAGAAGGAAATAGATTCAAATATTACAACAGGGGAGATTAATCTCCTTATCTACCACACACCAACCCAAGAAATTATTGAATGGGTGGGAAGGGTAAAAGAGTTGAGGTTGGGGTGTGGGGGGGAGGGGGAAGGGTTTCCGATGATGCAAATATACAAGTATGACTTCACAATGGCACTTCCACAAAGGAACAGGAGAGTAGGGGATGGACCTAGAGTTACTGGTCATAGAGGGGTGCAAGATAAATTGACCATTTTCAGAAAATGTAACTGACAGCGCGGATAGATGGAATAATTAAAAAACACATACAATGGTAATTAGCTGCACAAAATTTACTAATAAACATCCAGAAGTACCATATTTGAAGAAAAAAAAAAGGAAAAAAAAAGGAAAAAAAAAAGGAAAAAAAAAAGGAAAAAAAAAAGGAAAAAAAAAAGGGAAAAATGTGCATTGAAGAGGACCAACCTTTGCTATCGGATGAAAGCCTTTGCGACAGCCTTCTTCTACTCTCCCTGAAAGAGTTCCCTGGGGAGTCCATACCGAATACGGATCCATCTGCTGTGTAATCGCTGGCCAGAGAATCCATTCGACTGCTTCCTAGTCTATTCTCGTTCTGAGAATCGTTTCTGAGTTCGACGGCTTTAAGACTCTCGTGGAGGTCGCCGTTCTTGGAGAGCATCATCTCCTCGTCCATGTGGGCGGCGGCCATTTTTTCTTGCAGTTCGCGGGCCGCTTCCTGTTCTAGTTGGCGAATATCCTCCATTTTGAGGTCACACCACTCGTCCTGCCAGCACCAGGCCTGACGGTGGGCGTGCAACATGGTTTTCCGCAATGCTGTGAAAGGAAAGAGAGCAAATTTAGAGCAACGGTCGGCTCTTTCAACGATATTCTACTTTGACGTATAAAGGCAATGCAATTACTTGAAAAAAGACATATTTTTCGGAGGCTATGTTAATTGCTTTGATAATAAAATTGATGAGAAAAATTCCGCTTCTTTAAGTCTGAATATCATTCCCAGGTTTGTGATGAAATTTGATGAATGCATCTGGCCACACAAAGTTTTAGTATATGATGTCCTTATGTCAGCTGTGGATCTGTAAAATTTCTGTTTTCTTCATTATTATAATGTACAAATCAATTTCTCCACTGAAGAGAATAATTTTCTCACCAAAAAAAAAGAAAAGAGTTACCTATTGATGAAATTCTAGATGCAGAGTATGTATTGACACCTGCATATTTCAAGGATAAATCAACAACGATATTACCAAAAAATACTGAAAACACTTTGAAGATAATCTGAAGTATACTGAAGAAATGACACAGCAATATATTTCAGATATGAGATGTAAATTTACACACATGACTATAAATGATATCGTGTAATGGTTTATTAAATTGGATCTAGATAGATAAGTTGATGATCTACAGTAGCTAGGATAATTTAGTATATTTGACTATTATAGGAGATCCAGAAACAAATATTCACCATTGGTCTTTGGAATTGAAAGAATCATGGGGAACAACTTTCCAAAACAGCTACAAAATATCTTATTCCATTGGAAGAATTTCAGGTGTAGGACTTGATCAAGTCTAAATATAAAGCCATCACGCCATATTTGCATCAATTCTTTCATGTTTTTTTTGTTTTAATGAATTGTTTATCACAACGTTTAGTTGGTATTTAATGGAGATGGCCCGATTTTTCGCAAAGGCTGAATTATATATATTGAAGCTCTTAACCTGATCGAATGATATCATTCACTGGTGTCAGGGTCAATATACTGCCTTCACATTCTATCTTAAAATGTATGGACAGAAAAAACAGAGGGAAAGTAACCAGGTTTGTAGATCCTAAAGTGGCATTATGACATCATAGAATGACAAAAATGGCAGCTCCCAAACAGGATTTATTAAAGGGTGTGAAGACTTGTGCACAAAGATACGTCTCATGCCGGTAATCTGACCTAGTTTCGAATGAGGTGTAACAGAAGTGTTAGACACCACCATCGATCCCAGAAAATACACACACAGCTTGCTACCGTCGGTAATTAGACACTAGTGTACAGTCAATACATACAGCTACAGTCAATACCCACAGCACAGTATACAAACGAAACATCAATGGACATCTCAGGTCCAGCTAATTTGTATCACGTTTCATTACTGTCTGCATTTTGTAGCGACAAGAAGAAAACTTCACTTGCAAGCAACGGAAAGTTAACTTTATCAGAGCCCGGCACGCGGTTTGGGGCGAGTCTTCATTGCCTTTAAAGTACTAGAGGATATATCTCCCAAACGGAACAGGATTTTTCTCAGCTGTTTTGGGGGAGTAGTTCTTCGCAAGGATCCCTGTCGTACTGGCTATTATTATTAAGTGAAAAAGATGAGGGTTGTGGATTAGGCATCTCCTTTAAATATCCAAGGAGGGATTACTAAAATACCAACTACAGCTGGTTGTGATAAATTTCTGCAATTTTAACAGAGAGCTCAGGGAGCATGGGACTAAATGACATTCTGAGGTAGCTTATTTCTCATCCAATTCTGAAAAACCAGACAAAATTCTGCTCTGAATTCAAGATCTGCTCATTGACTAAATAAGTCATTTAGTTCATAACACTAAGAAGAACTGTAGAACTTTTTGCCAATTAATTCAGAATTAGACGAGGAAGCATAATATAGTAGTGAGGAGGTACATATTAAAATAACAGCCTCCAGAAAACAAAAGGTCACCACACCATATGTGTGACATGAAATTATTACATTTCATAACTTGTTAAGCATCAATACTTTCTACAGGAGTAATTTAGGTTCTTTTTACGTGTTAACTTTCTTTCACAAATTAAACTGTACGTACACATGTGTACAGTATGTACATATGAGTTAGTTTTCTAATATTCATAATATTCATGAATATTCATAAACAATTGAAAAATTCCTTTGTTTTTGATCAGGGCATAGCTACACTTCTTTTTTTTCTTCTTCTTAATTTCATAGGAGAGCTAAATGCTACTCTGGGAGGGGGAGGGGATATTGTTTATAACCCCCCTTTTCAATTTCCTAACTCTGTCCGAATATATTTTTGCCAGAAGGTACTTATGGGTATATTTCCATCTCTATATTTTTTTCACACCAGTATTTCCTGTCAAGACCTTCTCAATTACATCTATGATTGGGATGCTCTAACAAAAAAAAAGGAAAAGAAAAGGGGAAAAAAAGGAAAAGGGAGTACCTCTCGCCTCTGCCTCGAGCCACAGTGCATATACATGGACAAAGAACACAGATCGTGTTTCGCTCATCATAACGACTGACACAAATTGAATAAGAGTCTCGCAGAATTATTCAAATAAAAGATTTCGTAAGCAGTGACAGCCAACGTCGTCGAATCCCACAACGAATTCCGGGCGGCAATTTTTACGTCACGACTTTATGTAAGTTCTGCTAACTGCTGTCACCTTTTTCGACTATATAATACAACAAGATTACATGATTTAATTTCAGGTCCTAATTATCTAGCTCTCGTGGTGACTCTGACGTTGCCATGGTAATTTTTTACGTTGCTTTGTAACACAACTAGAAAGAGAGACAGTCGGCCCTATATTTCTGCTAACATATCTGACAAGATAATAATTGTACCGTCTCCAAATATGAGTAAATTTAACCATATATTCTTCTAGTTTTGCAAACATATATACTTCCTGAACTAATATATATGTGTCTTAATAATAGTTTTCGTTAACATGTCAGCTATACACACATAAATATATACTTGATTATTGTCAATACTTGGAAAACTGAAGTGGTAAATTATACAGCTTCATAAATTATTCATGCTATTTTGAGCATGTTGTATGTACATATATCTTTTTCAAGATGGCAGATTCTTAGATTAATCCTGGCATATATGCCAGAATTTGCAAATTTAGCAGACAGCTTTGTATTTATGAGTAATATGCTTAAGAAGTTACACAGGATTAGTAACAAAGAAATATCCCACAGCTACTAATAAAAACTTCAAAAACCTTCCAGGGTTTGGGCTATAATTTACAAAAATTCATTATCAAAACTATCTATATATACTTTGACAGATCTACCTACCACACTCATATATATATGTGTATATTTAGAACACAACATTGCATCTAATATCAGGACAAATATGGAAGTAACATTGATCAGCCAAATACATGGCAATTTGCCAACTCCAAAAGAAACCAATAGATGAGAGAGTGCAAAAATAGTGGGCAGACAGGTGAGAAAAGAATCCAATGAAACAAAGGTAACACATATGCTGCAGACAACACCTACATGATTACCTTTTGTGTATAACACATCAGATTAAAAGTCAGCATCTACAAATTTCTTTGACATCATACAGAGTCGGTCATCTGTAATTTTTTCATCACTGCCAGTTTTCCAGACATTTTTAATCCATATTATTGTCGTCTATCGCACCTGAAGCGAGACCTGATCAAAATATTAACCGAGAAGCATCCATCAAACTCTGTCAAGTGGACTTCTAACCAATGATGAGAGACCAGGCATAAAGTTCTATATTATCTCTCTCTCTCTCTCTTTCATATTTAGAGACAACAGCCTGTCGTAATTGTCAGTCTAAACACTTTTGAAGATGAGAGCTAATTACGATGGATTCATACTAACGAACACAATATTCCGCTGTATTCGTCAGAGCTTAATAGTCAATCATTACAATGTTCAAAGACTTTACATAATCGATTGTATAACATTATCTATTATTCACACTTACTTAAAATTTGGAAGAGAAAATTATGCAATCGACTGAAGACCAAAAACAGGAGGATCCATGGAACTAAAATATACCACAAGCATCACAGAACGTACGTCCAACCATATATAGTCAACTAGCGAGCTAAGTTGTACGTGTCAGTTCAAATTTTGAAAGACACTGTCAGAACATTCTAAAAGATGTTGATTGGACAATGTCCTACCAATAGCGAACAACCTACGAGCTTGATGCATGGATCCACCTCAGCGAACCCCGGATTGGAGAAGTCTAGGGGAGGGGGAGGGGGGTGATTAGGCATGGCTGGACCTTGGAATAACGATCACTGCAGCTTTTTATACAGTAGATCTACCATGTCTAGGGCCTGAGAAATCGGGAGTTCAGATAAATTGGGCTTAACAATCATGTACCATATATACTAGTAAGTACTACAAACTTGGATCCAAATTTGACCTGGGCCCCAGCAAGGTTTGTTGACGTTAGTGAGATTCCATATTAGGTCGGGATAATTCAGACAACAGTCTGTGTAATGCACCGTCCATCATTATAAATTTATATGAAATCAGGTAGCATTTAACAGTAACACAAATTTTGTGAAGTAAATTATTGATAAAATGAGAAATTTGCTGTCTTCATAAGATATGCTTTTAAGAATCCACCATAATTCAATTTTTTTGTTGATCTTTTATTGTCACTCTAACTCTGTACAAAACCATATCACGTCACCAAATAATATTTTAAAACATAGTATGATCATTATAACTCGGCTTTCAAGTGGTCTGCAAAAATTTAAACATACAGTACAAATCTCTGTATTAATGTTGACTTATTCTTTGACCTATTTAGACCTATACATAAGTCAGCCATATTGAAAAAACTCCCCATAAAATTAAAAAACAGATTGGTGAGACTGCAGTCAAAAGTAAAAATATTGATTATAATTATCTTGAAAAGCAATTTTGAAATCAAAATTTACTTTCAACAGCACGTTGTTTCGCATTGGGAATACCGTTTCGGATACACAGACATAAAATGTAAAGATTGTCTGAACTTCCATTCGCACGATCTCTGTGAACAGGCCAAAATTTGGACAAAAGACTGCATCCCGATTGTGATTATTCACGACACAATGGTAACGGAAAAAGATTGTTAGAACGTAACGAATATTGAATCCATAATGAGGCTATGGATTTATTATTACTCGGCTGATATTTTACACTGCAGGTCACCGAGAACATATAAAAACCTCTGTACCATGTAGCGGACATTTTAAGACATCTGCATGAATATTACTTGATATCATTATTTATTCTTTTTATAACAATTTTTCATAGTTTGCACTTTGTCTACACTTCTGTCGTGAAGGACACGATTTACGTATAGATGCATATATTCATATTGCTCTTTCATCTGGATCTTCTAGTTTCCTAATACTTCATTGGAGACATGAATTACATCTGCATGAATAACCCGATATCGTTATTACTGTTTTTTTTTCTTTACCGATTTTTCGTAGTTTTGCACTAGCTGTGTCAACACCTACCTCCTGTTGTCATAGTAATGTGATACTCATTATACATATCGTCATAACTACCTGATATCATTATTTGTTTTCCAATCTTTCATAACTTACACTGTTTCAACACCTGTTGTTTTATTATAATCTGCACAAATAATTTGATATCATTGTTTATTTATCAACCTTTTCATAGCACTTTTGCCAATATTGTCAATGTTCACCTTCTGTTGTCATTACTACTATATAGTATACACTATGTACCAGCATGAATAATATTGCCCCTATACCATTATGTCTTCTAGTTTCCATGTTTTTATGGCAGAAATTTTATTACATCTGCATGAATACACCTAATACTATTAAATATATATATATGTGTGTGTGTGTATATGGGCCTTTACACAGTAAACCAACATGAAAATCAGCACATGGAGTTTTCAGTATTGAAATTGGTATTTTCTTTGTTCTATTAGGATGACTGTTAGTTATTTGAAGCAGAGAGATAGCACAGCAAGTTTCAACATCCTACTTGAATTTTGAAATTTTGGTCCATTGGAATCCTATGGGAAAAATAACGGGCGAACATTGACATACACCAGAAATATAAAACGGTTGTAACACATTGACATACATCACATGGCAGGCAATTTTTTATAACGTTTAAAACATATATAGTCTTGGACATTTTCCTATGATGGCATATATTCATACCTGCCACACAACCAAATGAGAGCAATAGGTGATGCTTATCAGGCTTAGTAGCGCAT
>JAIPMN010006206.1:0-10150 GCA_020650975.1 Apostichopus californicus
TTGTCAATATTTTAATATATGATAGAGCTCTGTGTGCTCTGTAGACGAAACTATCTCCCGCTGAGATCAGACACCTGGTTCTTAAGTTATGAGGTGCCAAAGGTTGGATTTGATACATTTTTAGCAATAACATTGTGTATGTACATTGTAGTGCGTAACAATTTTAGGATGAAGTGCACATCATCAAGGGGAACAGTTTTCATAAAAACCGTCATGTCATTCAAGGTCGCTTATGGGCAAAAAACTGCCCACTTATGTTAATTTTTGCAACAACTTCCAGTGACGAAGTCTGACATGGCTGATATATTGGGACAAATTGTAAATGAAGTAGGTGCACGTTTTTCTAAATAACTGTTATGTAATCTAAGGTCACCAAAGGTCAATTATGGCTCAAAATGTGTTTTTTGGGGGGCAATAACTTGTGAAACTCCCACTGATGGGGTCCTACATGTTTAGCCCGGTAGCCCAGTGCACTTTGATCAAACGAACGAGGTACCAATATCTGAGTATTGGAACATTTGGGGAAAAACCCAGTATATCCAAAAGTGGATGTCTGCCGGGGTCCCTCTGCTGCATGTGGCCCCTGAGGCCGGTTAAAGGGGGCCCTAAAATGCATTTGATCAAACGAACGAGGTACCACTTGAAACCAATGTCAACTTAATGCATGAATGCCACATAGCACTGAATGGCCCATGCCAGACAAATTTTCTGCTGCAAAGGGCCCGCCAGACGCCCCAAAAGGGCCCCTAAAAATGCATTTGATCAAACGAACGAGGTACCACTTGAAACCAATGTCAACTTAATGCATGAATGCCACAAAGTACTGAATGGCCCATGCCAGACAAATTTTCTGCTGCCAAGGGCCCGCCAGACGCCCCCAAATATGGCCCATTATCGTAGCATTGACCCAGATTAAATATGCAAGGTACCATTCAAAACCGGTTTGGAACGCTCAGGTTAATCTTACAGACTATGGAAATCATCATGCCAGACAATTTTCTGCTGCAAAGGGCCCACCACATGTAAAAAAATTGATGCAGTTTAAATAGTTAAGATACCACAAGAAACCAATCTATAACAATCAAGAATATCCTGAATTATTCAAATTCTTTCCCGCTGCATAGGCCAAAGGAATAATGAGATTAGTATACTAGTAGGTGTATCAATTACTGAACATTTTATTGAGCAAAACTAAATGACGCGAACTCAGTCTTTGAGGGAGATCCTGACAGTTATAATGCATTCTCAAATCCATTCTTTGTCCTTTTATCCATTCTTTTTCCTTTTATCCAGTCAGTACTTTGTATCGTGAGCAGTGTTTACTTGGCAGTTACTTTGTTTCGCTGGAAACACTGGAGAAGATTAAAATCAGTTTATATATTGCAAATAAGTAACCCAAAATCATTTTGTATCTTAACACATTGTGTTTACGTTAGCATTGTAAATCTACAAAGTTTAAAATCTTGAGAAAGAACGCTTAAGTGTCATCTCAAAACATACATAGTCGGACAAAAGAGATTGTTTTGTTTTTAAGCTCAGACAAAGAAACAAAATCAAACAATAGTGAAAATGCTTTTTAACGTGTATACTTAACGATAAAGGTTTTGGTTGAAACTGTCCAATATGGTTTTTAAAGATACATATAATTGAAGCATAGAAATGTATATGTACCTTTATGCTAGGTGTACACTCTTTGAAGGACTTAAAATGCTAAGATTGAACAAACAGACACTGATATCCCCACGTATGACTCCATTCCTTGATACAAAATATAAAATGAGTAATTGGCCTATATTACTCCATCTTGGTCTTTTAGAACTTTCATCATTACACTAATTCATTTCGAATAGCTTGTAACAAGTCCAACAAATAGATGTGGCATCCATTTTTCAGAAATATGAATGCTAGATGAGGGTTTTTGTTTTCATCTATGAAGGAATCTTTTACCTTTCAAGAAAGTCATCTTGCTAGTTTAAAATGTACTAAAATCATAATTGGCAAAGATAGTAACAAAAGATCACTATGTGATTACTCTGAACATGACACATGTTAGCTATTGCTTCGAAGTATAAGAACTGAGAATTCATGTCTCTTGACAGTGATTAAACACTGGAGTGTGTGCATTGTAATAAGACACTGCATTTGCCATTCAGACAGATCTCAAAAGAATATTTAGTAAGTTTATGAAAATTAAGTATTCCCATGAACTTGATGCTAAAAAGACAATGGAACCTCAAATCTACGTTTCATTGTCGGAGTCATCACTCCAAGATGGTTCAGTACTTGAATCATCGGCATCAAACTCGGAAGCCACGTCTGGTCGGCTACTTTGAAGATCTTCGCCCTCTTGGAATAGATGATCTGGGAGAGCCGGTCCCTCAAACCAGTCAGGGCTGTACCACCCATTCTTGCTCTTCCATTCGTAGTTCTGTGGATCCAAGCCATGTCCTGGACTTGGTGTGTCAGCATGTGCCCATACGATGCTAACGTAGTGGGCTCGTTGCAACTTGTTGCGTATACAGCAAATATATCCTGTCAATCAGTTTTTATTTTTGAACTTTGAATTTGAATGGAAGAAAGTATCATCAGTCATTGTCAATGCATCCTTTTATTATTAGCAACAGCATTTCTTCTCTGTGGACGATGCCCTTAGACTCTTGTAGGTGCTAAACAATGTAACATCTTTAGGTGAAATTATATAGTATCGAAACAAATTTAAACAAATGACGCTTGTTATACTTTATCATTCATGAGTCTTTACTTGATTAGACCTATTGGTACATAGCCAAATTGCAAGAATCATTTGTTAACATTGATTGTTGAATAGGAAAGTGAGTAAATGCCTAAGTTAGTAAAACATTGCAAAATGATTTACATGTATGCCTACCTCGTGAGATGATCCTGCATGGTGAATCTCCGGAATTTCATCCACCTCCATATCGGAAATCAGTTACTTTGCCCAATCTTTCATCCAGTGGATATACAAGTCATGTACATTACAGATACCAGGCAAGAGTTAAGCAACTCTTCCTCAGAGTGTTAGAATTATAATGTGGGGAACTGTAATTCTTGCCCAGACCAGCAAATTCCAAAATATTTAGAGGCTTAGGTGAAAGGGTTATCTTTATTTTGCTTAGAGCAGCGAATAGCTAAATATGATAAAACACTGGTCTTAAAACACTGGTCTTGTGTACATTAACTCCATTGTGGTTTGAGTTATAGATAAGGGGAACATAAGGAGAGGGATTGACATACAGATAGTGAGATTTATCTTGTGAAAGGAGGGAGTAGCCTACAGCAGATTCTCTGTAAGTTGTGTTTTGGGCGAAACAGGCAAATTGTTTGCTAATTACAATGGTAACCTTTTTTTAGCTGTTGCTTAATATCCAGTCATATAATCATCTTGAGTAGAATTTGGATATACATAGTCACCATTTTTATGTACTAGTATACTATATGTTTTTTTTTCTTAAACCAATTTATGCTGGAAATGATATAATCATGAGCTTGAAATGTCATATTATAAGGCACATATATAGTCTGCATCAATATCCAATTCTTTAGACCCATATATAGGGCCACATTGGGCCACCTATTCTTTCTATCTGGTGGGACCCATGCAGAAGAAAATCTGTCTTGCATTGGCAGCTTCTTTACTCTGTGGAAAGTAACTTTTCATTTGATATTGGTTTTGTGTGGTACCAACTATGATTGATCATAGCCCATTTGGGGGCCCTTTTTTAGTGTGTCTGTTGGCCCCTTGGTAGCAGAAAATTTGTCTGGCATGATGATTTCCATAGTCTGTAAGATTAACCCCAGCGTTCCAAACCGGTTTTGAGTGGTACCTTGCATATTTAATCTGGGTCAATGCTACGATAATGGGCATTTGGGCCATATTTGGGGGCGTCTGGCGGGCCCTTGGCAGCAGAAAATTTGTCTGGCATGGGCCATTCAGTACTGTGGCATTCATGCATTAAGTTGACATTGGTTTCAAGTGGTACCTCGTTCGTTTGATCAAATGCATTTTTAGGTGCCCTTTTGGGGCGTCTGGCCGGCCCTTTGCAGCAGAAAATTGTCTGGCATGATGATTTCCATAGTCTGTAAGATTAACCCCAGCGTTCCAAACTGGTTTTGAGTGGTACCTTGCGTATTTAATCTGGGTCAATGCTACGATAATGGGCATTTGGGCCATATTTGGGGGCGTCTGGTGGGTCCTTGTCAGCAGAAAATTTGTCTGGCATGGGGCATTCAGTACTTTGTGGCATTCATGCATTAAGTTGACATTGGTTTCAAGTGGTACCTCGTTCGTTTGATCAAATGCATTTTTAGGGGCCCTTTTGGGGCGTCTGGCGGGCCCTTTGCAGCAGAAAATTTGTCTGGTATGGGCCATTCTGTACTATGTGGCATTCATGCATTAAGTTGACATTGGTTTCAAGTGGTACCTTGTTCGTTTGATCAAATTCATTTTTGGGCCCCCTTTAACCGGCCCCAGGGGCCACATGCAGCAGAGGGACCCTGGCAGACATCCACTTTTGGATATACTTGGTTTTTCCCCAAATGTTCCAATACTCAGATATTGGTACCTATGTTGGTTTGATCAAAGTGCACTGGGCTGCCGGCCTAGTTTGACATTTTGGGACTAGTTGTGAATAGGGTAAGGGATTGTTTCCAAACATAATGCCCATGTGATCCAAGGTCTGCAAAGGTTAATTATTGGTCAAATACTCAACCTCCAAACTGATCAAAATTGTCCATGGTTGACCCCTGTGGGACCTTCATGCGCAAAGTTATCAGAGGTCAAGGTTTTGTTTTGAGAGGTGGACATCTGTTGACCTCACATGACCTTGGAATTGCACCTCCAGAGACCTGTATTAATTTTTTTTAGTTGAAAATTTGAATTTTTGTGGCCATATTTTAATTGTCCATGGGTTGACTCCTGTGCAACCAAAGTTATTAAGTACAGTTAGGATGATTCTGCAAGTTCTTATAAACAAATCTAACAAAAGTCAACAGATTCTCAAAAGGACCAATCATTGATTTGTGATATTTATGGCAATAATATTGTGTGTGTACATTAAACCCGGAAATAACAATTTTAGGATAGTGCTTAGTCCTTATAAGCAAGGAACCATTAGTGCCCTTGGGCTTTTGTGTTTTCCATGGCGGGCAAAGGTTGTTGAATGTCAACTGTTGGTTACAGTCATAATAAGTCTTATTATGCAGACGTGAAGTTTGTTTGACCTTCGACCCTCTTTGGATGGGTATGCATTACTCAATTCTGCAAGACTTGCCATTTCTGCTCAGCAATTCAGCTCGTTAGAAAATCTGGTATCTAAAGTTGCTTCTCATTTTGGCAAGGAATCACTAAGTGACTTTCTGGTTATGCAGATAGGATCATAGGAGAAATGTTTGTACATAGAACTCTACTTGTAGATTTGATATGAATATATTATAACAATATGAAGAAAGACACAATGACCTGTTATTTCAATTGTCCTGTGTGGTTGTCACCCACCTCAGCATGATGTGCAACATTATATTTCCAATTTCCAACCTGATTTAACACTAAATTCTTTTATAGAGATATTTTCTTGTCAATGCAATCACAGAAATATTGTTGTTTTGATAAATGATCACTTTTACAACTCAGATTTAACAATACAATAATGTTGTGTTACATGTTTGTTATTTACGTCCTTGTGATAAAGACTTTCTTCATTGCATTCAGTCTGCTTCTTCAGCCCCCTTGAAGACCTTGCTGAAAGTGTTAATATCATAACTTAATGTTTGATAGCATTCTCTCTGGTTCCATTCAATTCCTGTAAGTTTCCCTGTCTTTTAATCCGTTTTCTTTAGTATACTTATTAGGCAGCAAACGTGCTTAGTTTTCATCAGTGGGAACTGTGTATTTAACTCTGACATACTATGAAGTTCACTGTAACAGATAATGACACAACAAACATGATGCTTCCTCAATTGGGCCCCAATACAGTTTATGCTTCGCTATAATTACAACATGAAATCCCAAAGGTGCTTGAACCGATCTCATTTTTACTAGTAGTTTTTGGTAGAGGTCAAACGTCATTTGGGGTACACAGTGATCAAATCAGAACAAATCTTGTACACACAATACCTCAGAAAGAGCCATACTACATAATATATGCAGTGCACCTCACTCATTACAAGAATAATTTTACTTTTGGTGGGATCAAAGGTCATTAGGGGTCACCTGGTCATGTTGTGTTAGCAACTAGCTAATGACAGGTTTATCAATCAACCATTGTGAGAAAACGAGGAATTTTATGAAAGAAATCAAGCATTCCATCACTATAAACACCAAATGCTGAAAATCATTTGGACAAAGGTCACCTGGTCTTTGTATGTATCCCCCATTGGAGTTTATCCATCATTATACAACAATTTTAACTTTAGGAGAGGAGGAAGATGGGCATTTGTTTTTTGATTTCCTTTTTTTCAGACCAGATTTAATCCTGCGGCAAGGAATCACAGGATGTGTTTTCTTACATTTATTACACCAGTAATGGTATGTGAATCTACTTTTCCTCCTCTTTCCTCTGCAGACAATGAACTGGAAGCCGCCCTACCCAAGGACGTGACTGGAAATGAAGCAATGAACTCACCATTGGACACATCCTTCCTTTTGTGACAGGGGCAAGTCGACCTCCTGCAGGAGGTTTCAGACCAAAATCACATTTGTCCATGACCCTCACAAGGTCATGCCAGCTGCACAAACATGTTCAAATGAGCTCATTATGTTTGTTAGCGATGACAATACCAGGTCAGAGCCCTTTTGTTACAATTTCTTAACATCAATCATGAATGGGTCTACTTTCAGCTTTGTGTAGTCTACTCTTGGAAGTGTACTTAATATTGTCAAAACTCTCATGCCATATGTATTTTATCTATATCATAATGCTTAACGTTGTGGTCATGTTTACATCTATACATTAGTGTGCGTGTGTTTTTTTGCCTATGCTACAAACAAGATATCTCAAGAAGTACATCACTGACAACAAAAGTTCTATTGTTTGGTGTAGGTCATTTGGGTTCAACATGCAGGAGAGAAGTTGTGAACCTTGTAAACACAATACATCAATAAGTGTAGCTCATCAGATAGACCTCATTTTTTAAGAATATATGTGAACATTTTGAACAAGGAGCTTGTTGTTTTTGGTTTCGATAAAAATCGTAACCTTTGCATACATGATGGCATGTGGGTGTGTTTGTGACTCCCAGCTAGTATACACAATTGATCAAGAAGGGGGGTTCGGCAGATCTCATATTTGGTGTGTAGTTGTACCACACAAGAAGCCTATTGATTTTGGTGGAGGATATTGCAAAAAGAGAACCTTTGACAGATCTCATATTTTGGTTTGTAGATGAACCATATCAAATTTAAGGAGCCTATTATTGCTTTTGGTTGAGGTCAAAGGTCATTTTAAGTCAACTTATGCCAAACATTTACTTCACTCCCCTCTTACCTGTCGCTCTACGCTAGCCCACCTTCATAAACAAAATATCGCAAGGGAAGCTTGGACAGATCTCATATTTGGTATGTAATTGTACCACATTAAGTACAAGAAGCCTAAAGTTGTGGGCGGAGGTCAATGGTCGTTTGACTTCACCAAAACATTTGAGAACACCAAATTCATGAAGAAAACTGCTCATGTTACATCATCGAAACCACAATGCATTTTTGCATTCTGGTTTATGGAGGTCAAAGGTCATTTGGTCAACAGGGTTCAAAGTGTTGAAATATCATAAGCACTATAGCTCAAAAATGGAACATTGATCATTTGTCGTATTTGGGGTGTAGGTGACTGTATGACATTGAGAACAAGAAGTCTGCAGTTTTTGGTGTAGCCAGGTCAAAGGTCATTTGGGAGAAACAGAGATCATCTTGTAGAAACCTTATAAACATAATATATCAAAAAGGAAAGCTCAGGTAGACGTCGTACTTAAAGTCTTAAAGTGCACAACAATTGTGGTCAACAGGTCAAATTGAAAACCTTCTTAATGCTATCTCAAGAGGGGAAGCTTGGGAAAACATATTTTTTGGTGTGTGTAGGTTTGCCACAGTATAAAGTCTATATATTTAATGAACTGTATAATCACCCTCTCATCCAAAAGACATATGTGTCAATATTCAGTAAGGAACTGCTCAATGCACTGCAATGGTTTCACCTTTTTATCCCCCTCCCAATTTTGTTTTATGTTGATCTACTCAGCATTCTTAATTCTTCAGAATTGTATTTCTCGCTCAATGCATAGCAGTTACATTATGGAGAAAACTATGTTGATCCATATCACTGCATTTTAACGGATGCATTCAAATATATGCATTTTACTGAACAGTACTTACTATTGTATTTGATTTATTCATTTTCTACTTCTTTCAATTTATCTTGATAGCCACGGGGGTGGGGGGTGGGGGGGGGGTTGTTTCATATCATTCATTTCCATTACAAATCTCATGAGGGTATTTACTATACTTTGTTTTTGTGTTGATAAAGCTGTTAAGGATGCATGTTATGGGCTAACTACTTTCCTCTTGCAAATATTACATGGCTAGAAGTATTCTTTATACAGACAGTTGCATTTTCTCTGTAATGTGTCATGTGAACAACCTTTAAGAGAGACTTAGATGAGGGGAGAGGTGGACAGTTTAATGATTTCAAAGTATTATTTACAGTAGAGAAAATGAGTTTTAACCCGCTCCATTTGTTATCAATATTGTTATATTTCAACATAATGCATAATATTAAACTATGATACATACTTTAATATATGCTGTCCACGTTCAAGTCATTTCTAATTCTTCCAGTTAAGAAAAACATATGTTGGTCTGCAGAGCCCAAACAAAGAGAAATTTGCATATGGGAACCACAAGATATGTGCATCATCATGTTGATGTGCTATTATCAACCTTACCAATTTGTCCCTTCACATGTGCCACTGATGAAAGGCAAACAATTGTATAAACCAGATTGGTTGCTATCAGCCCAAAGGGGATCTTACTATTGTATAAACCAGATTGGTTGCTATCAGCCACAAAGGCAGTGGCGGAGCGTCCATACAGTCAGGGGGGCGGATGCCCCCCCTGACGGACTCAAAAGCCTGCTGGCGCCCTTTTCAGCTCTTTACCACTTTTTACTTATTCTAGATTATTGACTTTTTTATTGCGCTCTCATCTACTTATTGACATTTGTCACATTTTGTTGGTGTAATTTGGCGATGACACCTATTTATTCTTAGTTTATCTGCAAATTAGCCAGGCCCGGAAAGGGTCATTTCTGGCGATCTTGGGAGTATCTTTACTCAAAAATTTTCTGTACGCTACGCGCCAACCAGTGGTGGCGCTCCGCTTAGATAGTGTCGAAAGCGCCCCTACAGACCATTCTCGCCCCTCCTGACAAATACCCCTAGCTCCTCCACTGCACAAAGGGGATCTTACTATTGTATAAACCAGATTGGTTGCTATCATCCACATAGGGGATCTTACTATTGTATAAACCAGATTGGTTGCTATCATCCACAAAGGGGATCTTACTATTGTATAAACCAGATTGGTTGCTATCAGCCACAAAGGGGATCTTACTATTGTATAAACCAGATTGGTTGCTATCAGCCACAAAGGGGATTTTACTATTAACCAGATTGGTTGCTATCAGCCACAAAGGGGATCTTACTATTAACCAGATTGGTTGCTATCAGCCACAAAAAGGATCTTACTATTGTATTAACCAGATTGGTTGCTATCAGCCACAAAGGGGATTTTACTATTGTATTAACCAGATTGGTTGCTATCAGCCACAAAGGGGATCTTACTATTGTATAAACCAGATTGGTTGCTATCAGCCACAAAGGGGATCTTACTATTGTATTAACCAGATTAGTTGCTATCAGCCACAAAAGGGATCTTACTATTAACCAGATTGGTTGCTATCAGCCACAAAGGGGATCTTACTATTGTATAAACCAGATTGGTTGCTATCATCCACAAAGGGGATCTTACTATTGACCAGATTGGTTCCTATCAGTCACAAAGGGGATCTTACTATTGTATAAACCAGATTGGTTGCTATCAGCCACAAAGGGGATCTTACTATTGTATAAACCAGATTGGTTC
>JAIPMN010006210.1:0-33350 GCA_020650975.1 Apostichopus californicus
AAATACGATGATAAAAATGTTACCTGTATGAGAAACAAAAACCTCTCTTAACCATTCATATTTCACTTTCCTTTTCAACTTTATTCACGGTTACTTTTCAATTATTTAATCCTGATATGTTTATTGATTGACAGGATGACTCAACAATAGCTGCTTTAATGTTAAAATGCAAGCGAAAGGATTTCACTAAATCCGGAAGCTACCGTCTTACAACAGCACTTATAAAGTCACATTGGATATTAAAAGTGTGTATCTGTCACATTAGAATAGTAGAAGTTGATTAATTTGAATTTTATGACAGAAAAAGTCAATCTGTCAGCTGTTTATTTTAGAAAGTTCGTCAAGTAGTTGTTACTTTTAGTCAACCCTGGTTGTTATTGATTGAGATTAATGTCCAGGGATGTAGGACGATTAACATAAACCCTAATCCCTCTGTTCACTACAAAAGTACAGGGTAGCATACTCTTAAGATAGTTAGAGCACATACAAAAGAAACATCACCAGGTCAGGGCATAGTCAAGATAATACAAAGGTACAGGGTAGCATACTCTTGAGATAGCTAGTGTACACAAAAGAAACACTACCAGGTCAGGGCATAGTCTAGATGACAGTGTATTGTATTGCCAGGTTATGCTAATTTTTGCACTAGTAATTATGCGAGATATCAGCCAGTGAAGTGAGTGTTGGATAAGATTTTTATTCACTCTCCAACACACCACCATCGGATCGAGTCATGCTATGTTTCTTAGCTGAAAAAGGCGGAGCTATAATTTTGTGATTTTTTCATATCATGGGGCACAGGATCCTGATTGATCCCTGTATTGAAGCCTGGGCTAGTATAGTGTAATTTATGACTGGCATTTAACTGTGAAAATTGAAAACACAAATATTTCCTGGAGACTCCAGATACATACATTATGTAATGGTCTGGATAGGGCAGCTTGTCGGCGGAGTTGGGATGGAGGTACCTCACCTGACCAGACAAAATATTGGCTGTATTGCGGAGCTCGTCCAGCAGTTTAAGAACTGGCACCATTTGCCACTTTTCCTCACATTGAGTTGAAGACCTGAAGCTCTGTTTGGGGGATATATTTGCACCTACTTCGACCGTAACATCTACCACAGCCTAAGTTCAGCGACCACATGTCAACAAGTATTGTCAGCCTCGTTTAGGCAATATTCGTCACATGGACAATTCAGAATTCGTATTTTTTAAGAGATAAAAGTTAAATTAGAATTCCATGATATAAAGGTGGGAAAGCCCTTCAGACTAGAAGATGTAACGTCATTCTATTATAGAGGGAAGGAATATCTGGTAATTATATATATCAAGGCTGAATTGATACGTACCGGTTTGCTCTCTTACAATTGAGAGAGGTCCAGATATATTGCAGCATTGGAAGGTCTTAAACTTTTCAGGGGTTAGATCAAATTTAGATTTTTGTTGTCGTCATCGAGTAAAGAGTGCTCCAGAGCAATACATTGTATCTAAGTACTCATAGTCATATGTGTCCTTATGCAGTAATATACTGAAGCAATATTGCAGTTGTAACCTTTAGTTCTTTTGTTTTCTCTTCTTTTAAGGAGAAAGTTCCTCCTAAGTAAATACATGGCCGATTGAGAAGTTAAATTCATAAAACGTGTTCTGTGTCATTAGTTGGTTGGAGTATTTTCTCACATTGCATTTTATATTTGGATAGCCGCTAGGCGAATGTGTCACATTGCCACTTGCTACTTTTGTGGGTGACAGTATCAAAACAGCGATTGCAATTTGACTAACATCATTAATATCACGGCTAAACACAATTCAATGTTATTTTCTTCAATTTATAGTTATTCGTAAAAAGAACTAAGGACAAATTCTTCAATAACATTAGCTAAAAGTTAAACATTATAATCGCATTCTTGAAAATATATTCATGGTTTGCCCATCGCATGGGATCACGGGAGATCTCAAAGTGTCATTAATATCATGCCTTCACTGCATGGTATATGTCGACAATGCTTGAATATTAAACGCAAGAGGCAACATAAACATATTTCCCAATGAGAAAAGGTTGACCCTCTTAGGATATTATACAAGGTTAGTACAAAAAGTTTGCAACTTTATAAAAAAAACACAGCGATAGGTATGTTGAATTTGCTCTTTTTATCATTTTATAACTTTAGGATACATTTTTCTTAAATGAATATGCCAGTTACAACTTAGTTTCTTCAATTAGTTTACTGAAAACGACTGCACTGTGTAGTCCGTTTTGAAAATTCAGTCCTTATATCAGCAAACAACCATACATATTGAATTAAATATCTAAATATATGTTACTGTGATTACAAACCTTGTACTTTCAAAGTAATTTCTCTTTTGTGCTAAAAATATTCTTCTTGACTTTCAGAGGATGTGTTTGTTGGATTGGAAGGTGCTAACTTTTCTTCACCAAATTTTCCGGATGTCTACCCAAACGAAATACGGTACATTTGGACATTCGTCACCGCCAGAAATTTCCGTTTGCTTGTTACATTCGATTACCTAGACACTGAAGAACATTATGACTATATAACTGTGGAAGAAGAAATTGACGCACCTGCGTTGCTGACATGGTCTGGTGGACCAACGATTGACACCCCAGCAGTTCATTCTGAAGATAACGATATAGTCGTCAAATTTGCTACCGACTTCTCTGTCAACCGGACAGGATTTCTTGGTAGAGTAGAAATAAGCTCCCTATCTCAAAATGGTAATTCCACATAGAACAATTTAGCTACTTTAAATGCTTTTAAGCCTTGTTTGGACAATAATTCATTTCATAGATCTCATCCACAGACATTAACACTTAAAGATTTACCTACTTCCGTATAACCATAAAAACGCTGTATTATATGGGAGGTTAACCAATGAGAAATCACTACATGACATTGTCTATTTGATATGTTGAAATACAGTGTCATATTTCAAGTATATGCTGTAACTTTATAAAGGGTTTAACAATGTTATAAGGTTTTGAAAACCTCGCCGGCAAAATTTGAACGTGGGCAACACTTATTCCGCTTGTGGTCTAAAATACATGCACAATTATCGCTAAACTATGACAGCATAACGCTTTTTATAAATTTATTCAACAAACTGGGATCACATTTAAATAATATTGTTCATTTGAACTAATGGGTTTGTTGCGATCGTTATTGTTTAGCCCTAGAAGACCATATGCTTTCTCTTTCATTTGAGATTAAAGTTGAAATATTTCTCCCCAGATTTTCTCTGTCTTGGTGATTACTTTAACTGTGGTAATGGAGTGTGCCTTTCCAGAGAATCTGAATGTGACCTGGAGCCGAACTGTGGCAACGATGCGGACGATCCTCGTCGGACAGCCTGTGAAATACGTACTTTCTTTTATTAAACTTGTTTTACCTCATCTGATATGTATTTCAGATACAATTTATTAATCATACCTCTCGGCATGACGTATATACCAGTATTAAAAAGGTTCTGAGATATGCTTTTTAGGATTCAATACATGCACTTATACGTTCGTGTTAAATCTCTGTTTGAGGCTCAGTTATAAAGCCACGGTGTTTTTAGGTGCATGAAGTATGCATAATCTAGTATAGTAAAATATAATTTACAGTAACACTCAGTAAAGTGTGTAATATTAGTGTGTCAACGTAGGTTATCTAAGTGATGCAAGTTTAAACCCAGTGTAGCATGAGGTACTATTTCTGACAATCAGTAAAGGATGTACACGATACCTTGTTTCAACTTAGTGTGTGGCATCAGTGTTTCACCTCATTATTTAAGGTAGTACTATAGTGTTTATAGTCAGTATATAATATGGTACTGTTGTTTATACGCCATGGAATTTATAGTACCTGTGTTTAAACTCAACATAATTAACACCTGATTTATCAGCCACATGGAAATATTCCTATCCACTGTTACATCTATAATGTTGTTTTATATGAACAGATTGTCGATATGTTGTTTCGATGTCTTAACTAGATCCTTTAATAGAATCTGCAACATGTAATATGATCCAATAATATTGACAACCACAAATCTGGAGAACAAACATAAGTGATTTGGTCTTTTTTAATGGAATGTAAGGGCATATTTAATATACAGAGAAAATTTCATATAAATACAAGGACAATATCGACTTAATCATAGATATCAGAAAAAACTATAATGTAACCAATAGTTTATCACTTTATCTGCCGTAAATGTGACTTTGAATGTCACCAAACCTCATCGACCATGACAGTAATCAGATCCGACATGACAGTTAACATTAAGGAAAATATCGGAAGTTCACTATTTGGTGGTAATAAAGTTGTTATTACTTCTTTTTATCCTTATATACTCCACCAATTGGCATGCTTTGTCTATATAAGTTGAAGACTACCTTTGTAAACCGCTTCTCGGCCTTTTGGCTAAGGTCATGTGTAGTATTTGTTCCCTTTCGAGGGGAATGGTGATGCACACCCGACGATGATCACACAGTCACAGTCCCGATGCAAGGGGGAAGGGGACTGGGGTTGAGAGCGGATCAGTCGTTCGGTAGTTTGGTTTTCGTGCCCAGTTCTTTCCTGGGCGACTTTTTCTAAAAAAGTACCTTTGTAAACCTACTAAATGAATCAAAAGAAAAGACGGGTATAACATTCACTGAGATCTTTCCATCTTAGTTTCTTTAATTATTTCTTTAATTAATTATTGGCAACATCTAGAAGTGACTCATTTTTCTGTTTCAGCTTGTGGTGAAGAGTCCTTTCAATGTGACGATGGCCGTTGTATACCAGCACTATGGGAATGCGATGATGAGAACGATTGTCTCTATGGAGAAGATGAACACCAAAACTGCTGTAAGATAAAAACATGATCTTTGTTATTTCTAGAGGTGAACTGTCATCTACAGGAGACGAATGTTATGATAACTTATATAAGAAATAAAGTTGTTAAATGAGGTTGTTAGTCAATATATTTGTTAAAGCGGTAGGCAAAACCTGATCACGTTATCGAATTACGTTACCTCTTTATAGCTTGCACACCTCCATCATGGTTTAGATGTCTCGCTGGATCTTGCATACCACCGTCGTTTGAATGCGACGGCTCTGTAGATTGCATTTTTCGGGATGACGAACATAAGGGGTGCTCAAGTAAGTAATTAGTCAACAAAATATCTAGATAAATAGTCATTTTATGTTCACACAAAGTCATAAAATTAGGTTGATATTATTTAAAACTGCAGAAAATTCGTCAAAGGGCTGAGGTGCCATTTTTCATCTAACTTTGCATAGTAAATTATTAATTAGTTTTTTTAATCAATGTCCCTGTATTTCATTTATAATGAAAACATTGTCTCATTTTATGAAACGTTTTCATCAACATACACACTTAGACATACACGAACATTGACATTGAACGCTCTATATATATCAACATATTCACTTAATCTCATCATTTCAATGAATGTAAAGTTGTATTTCATATTTATGACATACATATTTAAACTTAGATAATCTTGCTGTACGTACATTGTCATGACCGAGGTGTTTATAAAAAAGATAAAATTTCAATACCGTATATCATATATTTAATGTGTGCAATTATGATGTTGTGCTCACTTTACGTTTATAGACGGCTGTGATGGACAATTTATTTGCTTGGACTCCTCATGCATCGACAGTTCATGGGAGTGTGATGGTTTCAGAGATTGTCCATTCGGAGAAGATGAACACGAACTGTGCGGTGAGTCATTCAATGAGCGTTTCAGTTAAAAATTGAATTACAACAGAATATATATATGTGATAATATATGATTGCTTCTACATTACCTCACTATGCTTCTTTACAGCATGCCTAACCGGATTCCAATGCAATGATGGTACTTGTATCAATAACGAGTATGAGTGCAATGGTATAGAAGACTGTTCTGACGGGAAAGATGAACACCAAACTTGTGGTAACTGAACTGGATTATATGTTAGCCCTTAATACCCATACTGTTGTAACAGAACGTAACATGTTCACCATTTTAGACTCAACATTCTCACAAACTGGTGGACATAATGATTGCAATTCTCAACCTTGCATGTGACAACCAGTGCTCTACCTCTTTCAATGAACATGACCAATCATATGAATATGTGTGTCAAACAATATATTAAGTTTATAGGTCAAAACGTCTGCAAATCTGGGTTGGTGTGGACAGTTGCCATACCCAAAACACAACAAAAAAACTTTCTAACACCAACAGAATTTAAAACAAGATGGTGGCACGATGGGGGAGTTCTTACATTACCAAATATTGCGTTCATGTTCATTGAACATAAACTCGTACATAAATTACGCCACACTGTTATTGCTTACATTTCCGAACTCTATGTTTTCTACGTTATACACTTACCACATTTGCATCAAACTAACGTAATTTGTTCCAATAAACAACAGAATTCTTGAAAGGTAGGTTTAGTTCTGTTTGTATGAAATTGTTGTAACAGAGCCGATATTCAAATGTTTCTGAACTAGTGTTCAATATTTCCTTCATTCATGTGTCAACACAACTTGATATAATAAGATGCTATAGAGGATTGTTTTATACACAAAGTGATAGTAACAATACTGATCTGTTTACAGAATGTACAGAAAGTGATATCTTGTGTGACGATGGATCGTGTGTCCCAAGTCATTACCAGTGCGACCAAGTTAGTGACTGCCCTCGTGGAGAAGACGAAACACCATTCCTATGCGGTAAGTAACTTGCCGTTATTCCAATTCAAAATAACCATTTTTTTCTATAAACAGTCCTTTCTAAGTTTATGTCAATTTCCTTATATCATGTTATGATATCACTGTTAGTAAGAGTAAGTCGAATCACTTCGTCAACAAATGACCAAATCACACCTTATAGCGCGATCGAGTGGAATATGCATAAAATCTGATGTTTACATATTTCCTGTTACCGTTTTATTTCTTAAAGTTTTTTAGCTGTTTTTTTTTATTAATGTGGGCATTATTTGATACCAAATTGCAATTAAAATAGTCCAAAACTTTTCTACATGAAGGTTGCATTAAATTCTAAGAGAGATTTATATCTTACAGGTCCAATCTGTCCTGACGATGTTTCTGTGAACCCTGATCGTGATTGTGAATTTGACAAAATTGCACCAGGTATTTGGAAGCCGCCAACCTGCAAGGATTCCACAATTGGATCGTTTGCTTCTCAATGTTTGCCACATCCTTCCACAATTTGCAAAGACCATCAAATGTTACATGTTTCATGTTCCTGCAATAATACTTTAGGTCAACAAAGACGTTCATGTGATTTTCGAGTTACAGTTGCCAAATGTAAGTATGATGAGCAATATGAGTAAGTAACAACGATTGACAATTTGATAATTAGTTTTTTGCTTTTGCTTTAATCATGTCATTCATTGCTGTAATCAAATATCATAAACATGCTTACATGTGGTGATATTTATCAAACAAAAGTAAATAGAAAATGTATAAGACACTTAACAAACGAGACGAATTGTCTCCTCATTTTCAGTCACTTAACATATTAGTTTTGGTAATCACCTATCAAAACTACTAGGCTAAACGTTCAACAAGTATAGTGTACAGAATATTATTCTCATGGTCTAGTGCATTTTTCCGTCTCTAAATCGACTGGTACATAAAAATTAATAGCTACAAAACAACGAAAACTTGTAGAGCTCTTTGTGTATTTTTATTGTCATTTTATTTCGTTCGATGGATTAAAATAAAAATATCGAATAACTATTAGTTCTCTCAGATCTGTACTATTTTAAATACATTTAATTAATTCAGCTCTTTGGCCACTCTTCTTTCAAACAGCGTCAAGGCCATTAGAACTTGGGCTTTCTCTTACTGGATGTGTACTGGTAACAATTACAGCTGTTGTTATTGGATTGGTGTTGCGTTTTAGAGAGGGCTTACCATCATCCGAAGGATTTCTTAATTCTAGTAATAATGTGAATCGACCACTTCCATCGATACGAAGAACCATAAACATTGTAAACAAATCGGAATTTGACAGCAATAACTACGACCCAACGCAATATACGACAACTATCACAGTGAATGAAGAAACTGCGTCTGCTGAGTACGATAAGAACTTAAAACAGAGTCCTGAATATTTAGAAATAAAATAATAGACACAGACAAGTGGGTGGGGGTTATATTTGGAATCATGGTTGCTTGGTTTCAAGATTAACTCCACGAGTACAACTATTACATATATCTTGGGTAGTAGTTTGTTCTATGGATACTAATTCTAATGATACTATTCAGATGATACTTATTAAGATTCAGATATCATGTCAATATTTGTATAAGCTGTAGTTAGGGGCGCATAACAATTCACAAGCAAGCAAAACAATTCACATATTAATATAAGCAATTATGAAAAAAAGGTTATATTTCCATTACTGGGAAGCTAATTAGAGCTAAACATAGCTGTAGTGTCAGTGGTCCCACTCTTTCTTATATCCTTGTTAGAATATCCATTTTAAAGTGAACCGCATGTTGCACAGGTATTCAGAGAATGACAAAGTAATATCCTCAGTGGTCACCGGGAGGCGAATATTTTTTCCCAAACTGAACTGACACTGAAATTATTCCTCGATTCTGATTGGCTCTCAGCGAGCACGTGATATACTTTAGTATTCAACATGGATCACTCCATACTCATGTACTCTGTCGATATCAGTATGATCAACACTAACAAATTCAAGATATTCATATTAGCAGCTTTCCAGAACTTTTGGTAGGTATATATGAACGAAAGTATATAGTGTTCTTAACACAATGAAGCAACTATTCCCAACAACTGCGCCCATTATAGGCAGTCCTCGATCGTTTGTTTACTCACTTGACTCCGCTCTACACAACACATGTAATGTAGCCTATGGTACTGTGAATAGTATACAACACAATTAAACACAGTGCATTTGTAATTGTATACATGTAGCCGATGTACATATGTACGAGTTGTTTGTGTACATACGGAGTTGCGATACTTTTAGTTTTATGATCATAAATTCAAAATGTATTCAGTCAATGAATCATGATAGGCCTAGTCGAATATGCAGTGGCCATGAAGACGGCGAGCGAGTGTGTGCCAGCCTGCAGTGAGTGTACACAAAAAAAGGCATTTGACGATATGTCTGTGTCTTTTGACTTGTTAACTAGTTGTATATAGCCTTATAACCTATACGTACGGAAACCTATTGGCTCGCTGAGAGCCAATCAGAATCGAGGAAATAATTTCAGTGTCAGTTCAGTTTGGGAAAAAAATATTTGCCACCGGGAGTGATGTAATATATTACCTTGCTGAATAAAGTTAATCAATGTATGTGTGTTTGGAGACTTTCAGAATTCACCATTACAATTCAAATATAATAAGCAAACAGGGAACACTTTCGCAAATTGAAAATAACTTTAAACGTACTAATCAATATACTAACTGATTACTAACTGATAACCATTATATGCACATTAACACTTTTAATAGCTCATTAAAATCAATCAGTTAATGAGTGCGTCTCTTGATGTATTAATTAGTAATCTTTGTACAACTTTGTTGGTCATTTCCATTCTATTGACGGGATCCGATAACATAACATCCGTCCGTTAAATATCGCAAAACAATGTTTGTAATCCAAACTTTATTGCTTGCAAAAGCCGAACGTAGTGTTCTTATGTGATTATATAAAAGACACCAAAAAGTATATTTGCAGTGTTGTGCTGGAAGACAGTAAGGTATACTAAACCATTTCTATATCCTATGATATTGCAAAAAAAGCAAGGTGATTTGCGGTAATAATTGCAACTTCAGAATCATAGCGATCTTAAGAACAACATGTCAATTATTATGAATTCATCTGTATAAATTAAAGACATCTTCACGACATAAAGATGCAAGTTAGCAGCTACGGACAACATTTTCGAATGACTATAAGGCTGTCTTTTTTGTGGGGGATAAACTATCGACAGGAAAAGATAACGGTGAAAATCAAAATAATTATTATTTACCAAATCAATATGTTATTTTATTTTTAATAATTTCTCAAAGCAATATAATCTAGCAACCTGATATGATGTTAGTAACGTTAAAACGTGATCTGACGTCCGAAACTAAACACGACCTTGCAAAATGATGCCATTTATCACACTTAAACATATTTAACCATGAAATACTCCTTGAATCGGATATATCAGCAATCGTTCTTCTTTATAATTGCCAACAACACACATTCCCATAATTCCCATAATTGAGACGGAAAAGGGAAGTTACGCAAATAATGTTGACAATTCCACCGATGATGACAATGATTTGGTGACATAAATCCCCCTCTGAAATTCATCCATGTATATTAAACATTCTAGAAACTTCGTTTGCATCTGCACGAAAGTACAAGAGCATTTTGTTTTTAATTATATAACTCGTCTAAAGTAAATAGCGAAGTCCTTTACTCTGTGCTGGGACATTGGCTACCAATGAAACGTGCCGTCGTTGCGTAAATGGTCCTTGGTTCAATAGTGTGTACATTGCATAACACCGGTAAACGTTTTATTTATTCTTTCGTTAGCTATCAATATTGTTTGAGTTCTATTGTATCCAATAGAACATCCACTTCTTGGAAGAAAGTTAATTACAAATTCAACACTTAATTCTTGTTGCATGTAACCAAAGAAACGTCACGGCATTCTGCTTGCAAAATACGTTTTTACTCTGTTGGGACATCGAATACTATTTTGCACAGTAGCCTAGGTTAAACTTATAAACTTCTTTAAGATATCACTAAGATTCGAGATTAATGGAAGACTGTCGAGGTAAACGCAAGCGTTGTGTTTAATGGGTTTTGTTATAAGTTTTATTAATTAGTTATGGTAATATCTTAATTAATTTGGTTTATCTGGTTTTCCACCATCAAATTCAATCATTTACCGGTGCTGTGGCCGGTGCTGGGGACGTGTGTGGCAGGGTGTTTCTCGTGATTATACGGATATTTCTGTAATATTCCTAATGAATGTCTTCCAAGTTGAAATGTTAGAGACTGAGCGTTATTAAGCGATATGGTGACTGTTCAGAATAACTTTTACAATATTTAAAACTATGAAATGTGATAATCATGTGTCATGGTTTTCTAATTGTTTGTCTCCTAGTTCCAACAAGTCATGGAATATTACGAGTTAACTTCCAAAATCAACAGTAATAGAGTTGTCATTGAAATGATGGGATGCTCTTGTTAGTTGTAAGTCTCTGTGTCCTTTGCTTCTCGCATCATTTTAACTATGCCTAACCAAAAGATAATCAATTTAAAGCAAACATATTTACATTAATCTTGTATTAATATTTGCATAATTATAGACAGATGGAGCCAAAAAACATTTCATATGATTATAGACCTTCCTTGTTAATCGTCGCCAAACTTTCCTAGCTTGTTGATCAGTTCCAGCTACAATATGAAACATTATTTCTCTAACGCATTATAAAGGGAGTTTCACTGGGTAAATTGGTTAAACATGTCAAAGTAACACATAGATTTACTTTTATCGATCTTTAGAAAAGGAGTATATATATAAACTTATCGACCATACCGGTCTCGAGTCATTTCATGCCAGAACAACTTCGCCTTTAGAATCGCTTTCATCGTATATGAGGCCATTTAAATAAATCAGTTTACTAATCTGTACGTTGGTTTATGACTTTGTTTCCTATTGTAACTGTGTTGATTATTTCTTTCCTATTGACAGGATTCATATTACATTCACATCGCTCCTTCGTTAATTATCGTAATATTGGTGTTTGAGAAAGCCAAACGTTAATGAGAATATTCTTAATATATAATCACATGAAAGGACACAGTGCCAGCTTGGGAGTGTTACGCACATACAAAGTGTCAATCTTAACTAGTGTTGTCATATGATGATGTCAAAATTTATATCCTAAATTTCCATTGTTATTTTAAGTGCTTTGGTGCAATAAAGTCGTATAAACACAGAAGAAATACACATATCGTATCATAATGAAATATTTCCATATATCAATTATAGCGGCCATTTGTCTCAATTATAACAACAATTGTATGTGTGCAAGATACTTCAGAGAAAGAGAAAGTGTGGTACATGTTGTTAAAAAAATTCATCAATGTAATAGTTTAATTTCAGCATATTAATCTTAATACGTCCCTGCTGGCAATTTTGCATCTTTTCATCAGATTTGAAACTTCGGTCGTATCCGCACGATAGTACACACGCTCTCAAGAATAATAAACTGTAGGATAGTTCATTCAACGGTGATGATGAAAATTGTCTTAAGTAAATAGGGCAGTCAATTATTCTGAGAAGGAAAATGTTTGCCAATGACGTGCCGTCGTTGAGTAATTTTTTCTGTGCTTCTTGTATTTACACTGTTGGTTACAGGTAAACGTTTGAGTTATGCCTTTGTTGGTAATCAATAAGTTTTAATGCTACTCTATCCGATGGAGCACTTTCACAAACATCCACTACTTGAAGATGGGATGGTGTTAATTGCAAAGTCAACACTCAATTTGTTCTTCATGTACTAATCAAAAGAAACGTTTAAGGCAATGAGCTTGCGAATAAGTTCTGTTGTGGTGTAACATTAGTTCCCAAAATTACAAAATCCATTCAAGATTCTTTACTCTCGTCCTCTCAATGACTCTTTTGGGTAAAATCCCAGTTTCTGTTTTGGAGCCCCCAATATACATAATATTATGTAACGTTGCTGATTTTTGTAATTACATGCAGTGAGTTAATGCCTTCATCAGATCACTAGTATCAAAATTCTATTTCAGGTTATACTTACTTTAGAAAGTAACATCAATTGATCGGGATGCGTTTAGTTAGAGGACGCTGTCTTGATGAAAACTTCGTTCGGTTTAATAAAAATGTCACGAATTTCTTCTCTCGGAACTCAAAGGAAATCTTTCATCTACCACTGAAAATATGAACAAACTTTTTTCTTCGCAATTTCTACATTTCGTTTTATTCCTCCAGTTTACAATTTCCAACTGAAAATGTATTATTGGAATAATGCAGTACCGTGCCATATCTCTCTTTTGATATTCTTTTCGTAGTCTTCGACTTAAACTGTATAGAAACCATGAATCACTAAACTGACATTGCACCAGAGTTAGTTGGGATATGATTTTATTTTTCAAACAACTCATATGGATTCAAAAGTAACGATATTAACGGTTAAACGATAGCATGGTTGATTGTTTATCGATGGGTTTACAAAAAAGAAGAAATAAATAAAATATAGATTATCTTGATTCTTATTACCAGATCCTAATCAGATTTAATATTTTTAATTAATAAATAAAATAGTAATTTAAAATTAGTCGCAATAACATCGTCATGCAGATAATATAATCCATCGTTAACAGCAAGAAGCACAACAATCATTATGGATTTTAATTATTCATAAATATTAAAAAGAAGAAAGAATAGGTTGGGATTAGTAATGTTTGTGTCAATATACGCCTTATGTTTTTGGTTTAATGCAATATGATGGACTGTGCTGTCGAGGGGGTGGGGGTGGGGGAGGGGGTGAGGCAGTCACCAGGTGGGCTATAGCTTAGGTGTTTACTCCCAGTGGAACAAATGAAGACATTAATATCCCTCGATGAAACAGGTTCCAATGTCGTTCTGCTCGCTCAAAATGACCGTCTCATTCGTAAGTGTATAGCTAAGAGCATCCGTTTTCAAACTGTGGACGATATAATACCTGAAGTAGTAATAAAAATATATTAGTATAAATTTTATCATGATATATTATTTTGCGTTTTTGCTTTGGCTTTGTCACAGCGTGATCTACTCTTATTTTCGTCAAATCAAGGCGGTACTAATAAATACTATCAGATCGATTATAAACTTCGATTCATGTTTTGAAATTTGTATATTTTACCATAAATAAACATATGATTTTCTTCTTTTTGTAAGTCAACTCTTCTTTACGTTAAATCGTGGTCCCAATCTAAATGTAAAACCAAAAAATATGAAGCTAAACAGTAATATATTATTCAGCTTTTATATAGTTTAACTAATAATACCACAAAATTAATAACTATATACATCAAATAACAGAGGTTTTACCAATGACGTAACCGTCATGCACCTTCCTTCGTACTTTTTTCTTCATATCTTGCTAAATTAGCCTTTAAATTACTGAACTAACGAGCTGTTTTGTATGCAGTGCGTTTATCAAGTATACTAATGCATCGCATCTTCCACTTAATTAATATACGCTTCATCGGCCAACATATCAATGCGTCGTTAGAAGAAGAAGAAAAGAAAAAAAACAATATAAAAATCACTATTTGATAATATAAAACGTTCACTAATAACGTTCACAGTCACGAGGAGATTTATAATTTAAATATATTACATGAACACTGCTGTAATCTCACTGATATTAAAATCAGAAGGGATGGCCAAGATTGATATGTAATTGTATAAGATTACGAGTGTATTTCACGACGTCAGCCAGAAAGGTAGATATACATTGAGAGATAAGGCGGGTGAGGAGGAAGAGGAGGAAGATACTTGTGTTTTCGTGCACTGCGTTTTACCGTACAGAATATTGATAGTATACTAGACTATACCGAGCAAACCACGCAGGAAATTAGTTATTAGTTATCGTGGAAAGATTTTATATATATATATAGTTATTAATTTTATGCTTATCGAATAACATGAATTTTAAATATAATTCACCATTCCAAATGGATTGTCGTGTCTGGTTTATTGTGTTCATGACGTTTACCACAGTGACAGGTATATATATAATTTTTTTTTAAATGTGTATCTTTACAATCTCTATCACAAATATTTGTGATCTAGCTCTTAAAGTATATATATTTACATCTTTATTACTTCTTTATTACAATACTACAGTGTCAAAACCTGAAAGAATAAATATATATTTTTTTTATCTGGCAGGAATGGTTCCTAAAAGTGTTGAGGGTAAAATTCGAGACAGATTACTTAATAATGCCAACTACTCGTCTAGAGAAAGACCAGTTATTAATGCTAGTGATGCTGTACAAGTTGATATGAAGATGTATATACATGCGATGATAGATCTGGTAAGTCAGTTTTATTGCATTTTCGAAATTTAAAGCAACATCTTTTTATCAAAATATGGTCTTAACTGTAGTTAAGGTAATTAACACAAAGATTAAATAACTTTATAACACGTTTCCCACATTCTGTTTTTAATTTGAATCAGTAGTTAATCCCTTGTAACTTAAAGTTCGTAGAAAATAATCTATACAGAGATATTATTTGTCTGATTAAATGTGAGTAAAACTCAGCAAAACTTATCAAAATATCTGGAAGTTGTGAAATTTGAGACACTCGATGAAGATATTTCAAGAGAAGTCGAATTATAATAACTAAAGTACAGTGTCTTTGATCAATATAATTATTCAGTGTATTTTTATCATCTTTCTTAATCCCTTAATCTTAGTCACTGATAGCAAGATCATACACCCCCAAGCTATACTAGGCGGTATACACATTTGGCACACCGTGGTCATCGTAGCAGGGAAAACAAGTTTTCATCTCCCAAGATATTTGATCGCAACTTCTTGGCAATTCGTCACTAATACAGTATGAAATGCAACCAGGTGTGAAATAATACCATCTATTAGCAAGAAGGTTTTCCAAAGGCTTATTTATGCGGCCCGCGAAACCTAAATTAGTGAAGCAATGTTTCATATTCATTATACCATAAATTAACCAAAACGATCGTATGGAAATATATGGTACTTAAAACATACTATCAAAAAAAAATAAAAAAATAAAATAAGGTTAAAGGAAGGGTTAAAAGGCAATAGAACAAGATACTATCTATTGTCAAGGCTCATGTATGTAGCCATAGCACGTAAAGTGTGTTGACCCAACTTCCACATTACAGAACTGTAAGGGCTCTATTTTGGTTCCATTATTTGCACTAGTTTCCTCTCGGGAAAACAAAAGTTTACGTGATATATAGTAGAAAAGGCCTAGGGCCTTTTTGTGATAGGGTATTACCACATGAAATAGGAAAAATGTGCATATAGCAATTTCTGATCACTCGTATTTCGTGTGTGTCACGGCAGTTGGTACATCGTGTTCGGTTTGCGGTACGTTGATTGGTCACAACATTTCATGTCGCTCGTAAGATTGATGTCATGCCCAACGCGATGTTAAAGGGAAGTTGTAGACATTAATCACTGTGTGTTAATAATCGATCTCGGCATCCACGCCCAAAATATAACTATAATCTAGTTCCGCGAAACTCGACAAGCTGCATTATATGACTGCAGATCATAACGGAAACGAAAAATCTTCTTCGTAATTATTTAAGAAGAAATCTTGTGAGGCAAATTTTTTCGAAGTTTTATGTCAAAGTAATAGTTTTTAAGCATATTCAAATGAGTTTTGTAAAATTGTTTTTCCTTAGTTCGGCCAACCTGCTCAGCGGTAGAACCTTGAACTAGTCAATCTCATACACGCATTTGTATACAAGCTCATTCGGCGTGTTCGCAATCCATAATAAGCGTTTTCAAGAGATTGTCTTAAGTTTGATTTAAAATTGTGATAGTTAAGTGCAGATCCATTTGCTTTTCAATGAAATATAAACGTTATAATAGAAACGTTATACTTTCCTTTCAGAATGAGCATGACCAAGTGCTTACAACGGCACTCTGGATTTCTCTGGTGAGAATTATAATTGAAATTGGTCTCGGTAGATATCTCACTCACTCACTATTGTATGCCTCCTTCAGTTTTGTAAGAATTATGTTATACCCCTTTCACAAATATCAAATGCGCGATTATGTTAATGAAAAATAAATTTCTTTCCATATTCTTAAATTGTTTTCTCTCTTCAGTTCAAATCAAAAAACAATATTTCTAAAAGTGCCCTTTTTTTGACAAATTCAAGAACATTAATATCTAAGAGTAGAGTTTGTGATACAAAATGAACATGAAGAATTAATTACCTAATTAATTTATTACGGAGGTCTGGATTTGCATGATGACATGCTTAGCTGAGATAATTCTTTGCTTGATATCCCATTCACTATTAGATAATTAAAAGTGCCCACCTATAATAATCCAGGTTTTAAAATGGGTTAAAAGTATCCCATTCAAAAACGCGTTCTTCTTCTAATAAGAAGTACCTTTTCATCTTTTTTTCTTTAATAATGTATTTAAAAGGTGAAATTCGGCTTGAAATATAAAGAAAAACACTAAACGTTCATATAAGTGCCATTTTGGTAAGGTATTAGAAATAAACATGTTATGAAAAGTGGTCTTCTTCTTGAAGAAGAAACAAACAAATATTCAAATGTTTACTCTAATTAAGTAATTAGTGGTACGGAGTGTACCGTGTGGATCCATTTTGAGTTGTAGTTGTGATGTAATTTTATATTTAGCTCAACTCAAAATCACAAGCCACCGTGACGCTCAGGAAATGTGCCCCACCCCCACTCTCCACCACATCGAATCATCTTCTAGAAACCTCTGATTTAGTAATCTAGATTTGTAATATGTAAAAGTAAGTTAGCCTGACGTTTCGAACCTAGCAGGATCTTCTTCAGAGGCATCATTGATCAGTATATCTAATTATACATATATTTTCAAACGTTTAAAAATGTTAATACTTTTATCAAGTTTCGGAACCTTCCATCATATCCCATCATATATATTCAGTAATGTTCGTTTGTAGATACTAAAATTTCTCAGTGAGATTGAAAACAGAAACAGAAAACAGAGTGTTATAGTATAGTGATACAGTGGTATTGTGTTACAGGGTGATAGCGTTCTAGTGTTACAGTATAATAACATTGTATAGAATTCTTTGTGTCTTAGCATGCATTACCGTTATTTAAGAGGGGAACATTACCTCAGTAAAAATAACCGAGACAGTAGTACTTATTTTCATTCATCTGTCTACTAAAGTTGCTAATGTTTGTTCCATTTTTCTTATAAATAGCAATGGAAGGACTTGCGTCTTTCTTGGAATGCGTCTGAGTTTGGAGATGTAACAGTCGTGCCAGTGTACGTGGAAGAGATATGGACTCCGAGCATCTTCATCATTAACGCGTAAATGACATATAAACTAACATTAAATAAGTGTCCAATCAGGGTTGCAATGAGAGTGTGGGATAGAGTAAAATATTTAAATCAATCATTTGTTTATATAAAGTAATATTATGTAAAGAAAGTTAAGAAAACATTTTGGGAGGACAAATAAATAATAGAAGGAATTCTATGGAAACAGTGAACCAACTTGCGTTCTCATCCGAAACTTTTGTCTGCAGAAGAGGTCACTGGGAATTTCAAATTGTTACCTGAATTACTTTTAATCAACAATTGTTGTTCGAATTAATAAACGAACGCGACGAAGGAACAAACAAAGCTATATATTTTATACAGGCTGTTGGCTGCTGTGTCGTTGACAATTGCATATAATTACAAGGACAGAGTGTGACAACATTTTGTCAACTTCATGAAAAACTAAATATTAGTTTACCTCCTCTTAAGCTTATTAGCCATGAAATGTATAATGGGGATATTTCCACTTCCAAACTGAAGTTATATTTTTTTAATAGTTAAACTACTTCTTTAATTGCTTCTACTCAACAGATTGGACAGTGATTCTTTGTCTATCGTCTCACCAGAGAGAGGAATGATATTGTTAGATTCGGATGGAGTGGCTACTATGGGAACCCCAGCCGTCTTGTCTACACAGTGTCCCCTCTCGTAAGATATTTGAGCACGTCGATTTTATGAAAGTTTATGAAACAAAATGAATACAGCGAGAAATTGTTGGATGAATTCAACACCCTCCCCTTCCCCGAACGAAACAAAGTGCAACGTATGGACACGTCAGATAAATTCCATTATAACTATTTAGTTGATTACCTGAAGTATACAGCAATATTAATCTTTTCAATTCCACCATTTCTCTTGATTTCTCTGACTTTACCATACTTTTTTCTTTCTTAACTATTCCTTATTTTGTATCGATATTTATTGTTTGGTTTCAGAATTCACTACTTTCCTTACGATAAACAAGTCTGTCGATTCCACTTTGTGCCCACTAACCAACATAATGACCTTGTCAAGATACTAACACGATCGCAAGGACTACTCGACACCTACAGCAGCCTTGACTGGACAATTACAAATCTTACCAATTATGATGGAGAACTAATCATCCCAGATTTTACTCCAAATATTCATAGCGGAAATTTGAGTATGGCTGTGTTCTGCTTGCACCTTGAGCGAGATCCATCATACTATATCAGGGTACTATTAATACCGTCTACACTGCTTTGTATTTTGTCTTTTCTAACATTCTTTGCTCCCCCAGATAGTGGGGAAAGGATATCGTTGAGCGTATCTATGGTTCTTGGTCTGACCGTTTTCCAACTTCTTGTAGCGGATATTTTGCCAACAACTCTCGAAGGTTCTCCAATTCTTAGTTATTATCTGATAGTCAATTTTGTCCTTGCTTCCAGTACGGTACCGATATCATTGTCGAATATTAACATCGCTTATGGTGATAAGAGACTCACTGTTCTAAAGTGTTTGTTCATGAGACGACTGTTGATTGAATATTTACCACGGATTCTTGGTGTTCCGTCGTACAGTGAAAGGATAAACTGTTTGAACAAGCCAGATAAGAGGAGGAATCAACTTGAAAACAGCGACATGGAGACCAGGACACCAGAGAGTTTGGATGATCACTTAGACATGACTGAAAAGGTTTGTTTGGGAAGAAATTCTTTATTTGACTGTTCTTTTGTTACAGCTTGATCCAGACAAGTTATAATGTAACAGTTACGGTAACGTTTCATTTTGACTAAGATATGCAAAAGGGTAGGAGAAAATACCCAACTTTTATTAATACGTTACTAATCGTATAATTCAATGTAGTAATTTATTTGCCAAATGCATTTAATTTTTGACACAATCATGTTTTATTTTTTTCCTGCATATTTAAACGTCATGTCCAACGTATGATTCCTATTGCGATTTGGGCTGGATAAGTGAAATTAAGATACACCACTTGGGTGTCATTAGCTTAAGACAATGTTTACCAAACAGAAGGAATTGCAGCTCGAAAAAGGAGAATTAAACTCCATCAGGATGGTAGTAATGTGCATGATGCAAAACTCTACAATGGAAGCAATTTTGTACATCATGTTTTCAACGTACCTTCGTATACTTTTAGAGAAAGATCAAAGGGTCTACAAAATGACATTATTGAGGCAATGTTATCTTATTGTATGTTTCTTCTTTCCCTACTGAATTATTAATTTCCATGGTTTTGACAAAATGACGACGGTTTTAACATGAAATGGTAGTTGACTTCAGCGGCAATGCATATTCTTTAAGCGTAAAAAATACGATAAAATCAAAGGAAAAGAAAATGATTTGACCTTCCATAACGGCACCACGACGTAATATATTTATAAACTAGCACCCCCCATCTCCCCTTTCCCCACTACCCCGGTGTGATTTGAAAGCTCATCTTCCAATCAAAGAATATTTTACTTTATCTGCTTGGAAGGAATTACTCCTCATTCGTATCTAGTAAAGCACAATCAAAGCAAATAATGTTTGGGTTTTCTATTTCCTCACATCCATACTTCGGCCATTATCAGTGCCAATTTCAAGCAAATTGCTTTTGTTATTCACACAGTTCAAGCCACCAGTCATAGCTTGTGCTTTGTGACAATTGTATTGATTTACATGAATCTCAGTATAGTATTATAAATTTAACATCATTATTCAAAACTATAGAAACTGATTATTCGATTTCACTCATTAAATGACAATTTCATTTATTTGTGCCCAATTGTTCAGAAATTAGGTCCAAACTGAACAGCAAGCTTATCACGTGATTACAAACTATTACACTATGATCAAAAATGTTAAAGAAGTAATTACTACCGTAACTATCAATTCTAGTTGCAGACAGAATAAAAGGATATGTTTAGATTCAATTATGAAACTGAAGACAACTGAGTGCATTATAATAGTTAATGCGATGACATCACAAAAGAATCTCATTATAATCTAATTTTATAGTCCTCCTAATTACTTCTTTTCTTTGCAGACTAAAATAGAAGCTCGCACCGTCGCTCTTGTACTCGACAGGATTGCGTCCATTATTTTCTTCTCAGTTTTTCTCCTCCTTGTGATACAAGTTATTGTTGATTTCAATGGAAACGATGGCCCAGCCCAAATTTTGTGCGAATAAAACATTTCAGATTGAAGAACCGCGACAAATCTCTGAGAATGTTAGCTTAGAAGTGAAGTTTGCTTCTGTCTTCTCTGTGTGAAGTAACGTAATATGTACAAACGTTGCATGGAATCTTTCCCCTTTTAGCGCAAGAAAAGATGAAACACCAGCCAATCACTTTAAAGGCATTGAAGACTCGCCCCAAAACCGCGTGCGGCCATCTGAAAAAGTTAACTTTCTGTTGCTTGCAAGTGACGATTTGTTCGTGTCGCTACAAAATGCAGACAGTATTGTAATGAAACGTGATACCTTGTTATCTTTAGCTGGACCTGAGATGTCCATCGCTGTATTGTTTGTACACTGTGCTGTGGGTATTGACTGCAGCTGTATGTACGGACAGTGTCTAATTACCGATGGTAGCAAGCTGTGTGTGTGTGTATATTTTCTGGGATCGATGGTGGTGTCTAACACTTCTGTTACACCTCATTCGAAACTAGGTCAGATTACCGGTATTAGACGTTTCTTTTTGCGCGAGTCTAAACACCCTTCAGTTTTGCGAGACTGGTTTCAATTGTTGGATGTGAAGACGACAAATCAATCACTTAAAGCGGTTTTATAAAAACATAAAAATATTCGAGTTATATTGAACATGACTATATGTTTTGAGGAGTTTTGAGTTACGTTATACCAAAGTTTGGGACTGCTTAACTTTTCAGAAACTTTTCATTAAAATAGCTTGATATGTTCTCGCAAAAGATTTGTTATATATCTTTTTAAGGTTGCAAATGTCATATTCTTTACCGAACCTCTAAATCCGCTTGGATATCCCTCTATTAATTTCCATCATACCATTGAACTGTCACGCATACTAAACATTGTTTATAAGAACGACTATTTCGTCTGCTTTGTTTCTTATTGATACCAAAGTTGGGAGAAGACGTTCAATAATCGATTAACAATGTCAATTCTACTTAATAAGTTACGTAAACTATATATTTCAAATACAAAAGGGACCGTGATCAATTGTAACTACATAAAGGTTTACCACCAGAGGCACCGTAGGTAACATATCTGTAATATTTTTCAAATATTTATTCTATTTTCATCATTTTAAGTCTTTTGCTAAAGCATCGGCTCATTAATTCCACTCATAACAAATACAGCTGCCTTAAAAAATCGACTATAAGTTCATGATACTTATGGTTTTCTTACTTTAATTCAAAAACTGTTCAAACACCGTACCAGTTTCATATTCACTGAGTGGGTATTTTTTCAGATGCAAATATTTTGGTCAAATAACATTAAATAACTTTGAAAAGAAAATATTGGAACAACGTACAAGTTCACAAAATTATTGTTTTCCCTCATATTCGTCTATCCGTTAGTATTTAATTGATAATAGTCTTAGAGCTAGGTACTTTTTGTGTAACCGAATATATAGTTGCATTCCGTTATTAGTGTATGAACATTAATGATATTTATTTCTCACAGCATCGTCAGTGGTTTGTACTCAAATACAGGAAATTGCTATTCGATTTGACGTAGTGTATTACTGTTTACTGTAAAATCATTATTGTGTTTTTATATGAGTTCACTACATTATTACCATCGTCTTTGTTTTATTTCTACACTAGTCTGTAAACAATTCCTACGCATGACGCGTTCGAATGTGTTCTGTGAGTTCCCTTAGGACGCGTAAGACATTTCCTATTATAACACACAGGTGTTAAAGGAGAATCTGGAGTCGATGAAAACGATATAATTTCCCCTTGATCAACACAGGGTGCCCTTCCTTGAACAGGTAGTGATGTGATATGAACACATAGTATGCTAACCTGAACACATAGTATGCCAACCTGAATTTATGTAGCCCTCGGTGTTTATATCAACCGATTGGCAAAAATATTATGTGTTCTCTTTTTGCGCATCTCAATAACTCAAGGACACATACTGTCAATTTTAGCGCCATAATATATAGGCTTTGAGCCAGCTATACCGATTTGAACCGGCTGGGACATGTCTCGCAACGTCTTTCACAACTTCACGCGTATCGCATATGCACATAGATGTAATTCGATCGTACAAGTACAAGTCACGACTCGGTACAGATTTCCACTGTCTGCAAGGTAGGCCTGCGTATGTCAAAGCAGTATCACATCTATATTATTATTATATATATTTTATTATTGGTATCAAAGAGTTACCCATGAGAGCAGTCATAAACAGGGCTGGTTCTGTAGAAATAGATCTAAGAAGAATGCATAACTCCCATCGGCAAATGTGATATGGAATGAAACCAACTATGTTGTGGGAAAGTCACCAAAAGCCCAGGTTTTCCCAATATTTTTTTTAGCAAACCCACTTCTTTTTTTCTATTTCAGGATTTATCAATTAGACTTTATGTAAATTTTGCTTCCAATTTCAATTCAGATATGATATTACAAATTTTTATTTCAGAAAATAGTAAGATAATGGGGAAAACCGCATGTTTCTGTAACACAAAAAGGAGTTATTTTGGAACCATCTTATAACATTGGGCGTCTAAAATCAGAAAAAGATATATCCGTCGTTAATTTCCTTGATTCCTGTGGTAAATAAAAATCTTTTGCAATTATAATACCAGTGTTATGCTTGCATTAATTGTATGGATTTACGCTGCTGTCACTTAATACTTGGCCTGGGAATCGCAACATATTTTAGGCCGAACGTACTAATATGGTCCTAAAGCTTCAACGTCGAGTCGTCGATAAGATGGTTAAGACAGGATTCATAGCTCTTGCATTACGATAGATTATAGTTGAGGACATTTTCAGCACCTGCAAAAATTGCGTATGATCAAGAACATTGTTCAATATCACTATATTGTAATTGCTTATATTTCTGTCCTAGATTTCAGACACCACTGGTGATCATAATGCAGTTACTAGACCACACATATTGAATTTAACAGTCGTGTTAATATTCAAATCTTTAAGGACAATTTAGCGTTAAATATCTGTTTCACTTGCATAGACGCGTTTTAGTGTTCTCAAACAGGACATGTAATGGTGTTTTTACAAATAAACATTTTTTTAGTGTTCACAAACTGAATATCCAGTGTTCTTTCATCTTTTCAGTAGTATTCTCCTGTTTATTTATCTTTGTTCAAATAGAGAACATTTGCCGTTTTGCTACTGACATACATAATTTGTGTATAACATCACGTGTTAAAAAATGCATTTGCAAATCTTTACGCGTTCCATGACTGGTACATTTTAGTGTCCTGTTTAATTTTCTATTGTAGAACACCTTTGTGTACAGTGTACCATACAAAATCAATGTTTCGCTAGTTGATTACATAATAATATTTTCTGGAATGACTGACACTTACCGTTCTTTTTCTCTTTCTCGGTTTCAACCATGCATGTAAAAACCGATGTATAAATTATTTCATATTGCACGTCATATTGAAAATAAAAGGACCTTTACATCAAATATTTTCTTCATTAACTATTACTAGCTTTAATTCTCCACACAACGACATTTTCGTTTACAAAATCAATATCGTTGTTCTCAACCTCCGTTTCCATTTACAATCATCTATGCAGAAGCTTCTTAAAATATATTTGTTTAAGAATGTATTTGTCATGCAGTGATTTTCAAAAAAAGGACCTTGCCGTTGTTAAGTACTTAGCTTGACATCAGTTAAGTGGTTTATTCCGACCAATAAAACACGTCCTTTAACAGAAAAATGCCAGCAGTACGCTTGACCATTTCTTCCGTGTTAAAACAAAAACAACAAAAAAACGTGGCATGAATATACCCGAGCACTATTGAATGTGCATTTAATAAAATCCGATATTCGCTGCATTTAATAATGACACCGTACTATCGCTTAATTAAGAAAATATCCATTTAAAACCGATTGGCCCTTTAAACATCAATTTAATCTAACTCTGAACTTACGAAGGCTCTGTGTTAACGGATCGCTTCGTTAGTTGTCTCATAACGGCAGAAAGTGATATTCCATATTGGACACATTGTACTGTTGCAAAGGACAGGTGGCTGTGCTACATTACCTCAACATGAATGTCCATGTGTGGCTTCTTTTGGTGATACAACATTGCCTGTTTGGAGGTCAGCAAGTCTCTTTTACGTTTGACTTCATTTCATTTTTATTGCATGAGGATTTGGACTGGTCTGTTTATGATTCTAGTAAAGGTTCCATAAGTCTACATGTTAAGATAAGTTAACGATTCTCCATGAGCATTCTAGCTCTTCAATGGTGTTAGACGCATATAGATATTTAATCACAATCTTAGGGATAACGTTTTGCGAAATAAACACGTTGATAGTAATCATTACCGTGAGCCAAACAACTTGAAATTTTGATTGATAGTAATATTTTCGTTTCTGTCTAAAAGTGTTTTCTTTCAATATTTACTTTCATGTTGTAACGTAGCATTAGAACGTAATGTTTTAATGATAAATCGGTAATCTGTCGTAAATAATGGTAAATGTTGATTTAGTTTGTAAGACATAAAAGTTATAACAATGAAGCGTGTCCTGGTTCGATGTCCGTTCAAAGAAACTTGGTTTTTTAGCACAACCAGTCAGACTGAAGCAAATTCCATAACCACCCGTATAATTAAACGAACATTTAATATTGAGTTGGTATTCCGGGATTTAAAAGCCAACAATCTGTATCTGTCCAAGTAATCCTCTAATTATTATAGCATGGAGCGTCTCACAACATTTTATCTCTAGTATGTCACCATGATTGTACTGTTTAAATTATATAAACAAAGTTTAACTTTGATACCATACGTTCTTCAACAAAGTTAAAGGGTGTTTCGTAGTTTAGCAAGATGCAAGGAAAACTGTGTATATTTGTTATTTACAGAAATAAGGGCGAAATACCCCAGGAGTTACGAAGGTCAAATTAGGGAATACTTGCTAAAGCATGCCAATTATTCGTCAATGGAGAGACCTATTACTGGAGCAGCTTCTACAGTACACGTTACGATGGCGTTGCAGATATTTTCGATGATAGATTTGGTAAGCTTATCATTAAATCACAATCAATACAATCTAAAGGATTATCCGCCTTAATTTACAATTTTATTTCAAATCATTTCATAGAAGGAAAATATTGCCCGTTGGTATTATCCAGCATACTGAATAATGATTGGTATTATGTGATAACATAAATGGATGTATCAGTCTTCTGTTAAAACAACACGGAACATTTTTTACCTTAAATACGTTATCAACTGACCTAATTATTTCTTGTACCATTCTGTCTATTTGTATAACAAATATTCGGGCATTGTGGTTTTCGAACTATCGAGGTTGAAATCATCATTGTTACCATCTTAAATTTCTTACACAGAACGAAAGAGATCAAGTTATCACCACATCAGGATGGATTTCTATGGTGAGGATGTTATTACAAATATATTAACTAGCTAGACACGCATGTGTCTCTTCTCAGATATTAATACAATTAAATGCACAGGATGGTTAAGAAACTTAATGGCTCACAATTGTACTTTTACAAATTGTTTTGCATTGAGTGAAATATTCTTCATATTGAAAAAAATATTACAATATGCAGTAATATTAAGTATACTACTCTTCTTATAAACAAAATGAAATAATGGCTACTGATAGATTACTGAATAAATGTAAACTGAAAGTTATAGTTACAGGCTTAAGTCACAGAATCAAACAGATGCATATATTGTAACGATTAACTATACTAGAAACTGTAATCTAAAAAGTCAACATATGTGATTGGACGTGATGAAGAATAGGTATGAACTTGTGGCTAAGATAAAGGAATATTTTTAAAAACTACTCTTAAAACGATTTGTTTACGTATACTTTGGTCAATAATGTAGTAAACGATAGCAAAAAGTTCGATTGTTGCATCTGGAGGAATAATTGCGAAATCTTGTAAAATTATACAATCTCTACATCTAAACATATTGCTATTATCATTATCGATTCCTATCAACTGTTTGAAGCAGAAATGACATTTTGTTTACTAATAAAGTGTATATTAGGTTATAACAGAACACACACCTTCCATTCTTAACGTTATTTTGCTGATTTTGTCGTTATTTCGTGACAGCGAATTAAGAGTACTTCCGGTTCGTATGCAGAAATTGACCCGTGACGTCATTTCGAGTCACATCGCTGTTCAGCTTCTTTTCAACCGCGAGCCTTTCTATTATTAGTACGAAAACCATTATTGATTCTGAGACTTTAGTTTTGTTTGATACTTCACCATAGCTTATTGTTGTACCACTCAACTAGGCCGTATTGTGCAGCATTTTGATGTACTAATACAACAAGTCGGGGAAAAAATCATGGTCGGAATTTAGGATTCCGTTTCTTTCCAAAATCTCAGTTTTGGACGCGGTGATGAGGACAAACTTCGAGCCTACATAGTATTCGACGATATGTTTTGATAATTCCTAGGGGCTATGGCCTAGCTGGCTAGGCTATCAGTTAGTCTGTGTTTACCACCGACCCAGTCAATTATTTGTCAATAAAAATATTGAATGCTCAGTAATTATCTTTGCATATCATAGGTAGATAAACTTACAAAAAAATAAAGCTTAATAAAGCTTGCTAGGTCAACATATTTAACAAAATATATCTTCCTTAAGCAGCCACGTAAGAAACGGCCTAGCTTAGTCATCCGCATTGTGGTACGCATTAGTATTAGGCCTAGTAATTGTACTACTGTCGCGCAAACAAGAAAACAACATACCTACCACGTCGTGTTCCCAAGTCGTTCCGGTATTGCTGTTGTTAAATAATTGTCTGATACATCTTTATCGGAAGACTGAACATACTAGTTAATATAAACATTTTCTTTTGGCTCAAATTATTACGGTTGCATATCAAATTCCAGAGGTCAACATTCATCATCCTGGTACCATCTTTCCTTTGCGCGTGTGATACATCGTGCGTTGCAGCTTGTTGGAACTAACGCGAACCGAAATCACGTCACTGGTACAAAGGTTAATGAGCTGGGCTCTAGTTGTGAGTGGCCAGCCAATTCCCATTTTCAAATGTTGATTTTAGAGCTTAGAAATCGATTCAAAGGATCCGGAAATCGGATTTCAACTTTGATATAAATATTCGTCATAGTAATTCATTCAACACGTATTTGTCATTTCTGCTTTAAATCGTATTCTTTCTGCCGATTGCTTTCAGAGATGGCGCGACGAAAGACTTTCTTGGAATCCACTGGACTTTGGAAATATAACTGTCATGCCAATCTCCATTGGTGAGATCTGGACACCGATGATATTTTTAAGCAATACGTAAGTTTACCAATCAATACCTGAAGAATTCTAACAATTAATGTTGTTATCATATTGAACTTATGTAAGGAACGTTGTAAGTCCTACCGTCTGCAGTTATGTTTTTAAGTAACGAAAGTTGATTTCAAGTTTCTTATATATGTATACGGTATGTCGTACCTTTCACAAACTTGAACTTTATACTAAGCGGAAAAAAATGAAGGAGATTTGCACCTGTCCTGCTGCTGTGAAGGGAAAACTGTAATTAATACAATTAAGTCTTGTAATACCATGTCGGTTAGAAAAATGTTCGAATGAGTTTAAATATATTTGATCTTTCTTGTTGGTAGATTACATTCTCAGTCCTTAAACATCATCTCATTAGAGAGAGGAGGGGTTCTATTAGATTCAAATGGTATCGTCAGCTTGGGAACTCCTCTCATAATGTCTACGCTGTGCCCACTCAAGTAAGATTTTTCATAACCAGTTTTACTTTTAATTTGAAAAGGTTTTCATAAGCTTAGGCTCATGATACTGTATTTCTTGGCACAGAAATCCTCTTTATTGTCAAGGGTTCTTTACTCCTACTGTTACCTGACAGTTTGATCAGGGAGCAGCTACCCGCTCACCGGAAGCGGTACGTTTTGAGATTAGAATTCGCACACGCGATATTTCAGGCTCCTATAGTTTAGAATATTTAATATTAATTACGCTGTTACTTTTATAAACTATATTGTAACAAACTGGCTCAGATTTGTTGCGTTAAAGGAAGCAGTAATTGAATTGAATAACTCTGGTTCAACAAGATCTTCTTGACATTAAACTTCGTCCACTAAGTTATACTACATTTGTCACAGTGTTGATATTTCTAGAGAACGTTGCAGTTGACGAAGCGTTGGAAGGTGCGTCGGACAGCGTACTATCAGTTGCAGATGACGATGTGATACTGCACTTTATCATGTTTATGTTTGTAAAAATAAATGTACGTAATACAAAAATACTACTATTCACGTAAATATATGAAAGATTTGTATCAAAGACCTGCTTCATTGCCAGCGTTTGCCTGTTATCCGAATCCAATAACTCCAATCTCTTTCTTGTCTTACAAGTATCATCGACATCTAGAAAACAAAATATTGCAAAAACTCACGCTTCCTGTATGTTTTTCTTCTTATCTTTCCATTTCAGGGTTCATTACTTTCCATTCGATACACAAGTTTGCCCTTTCAGGTTTTACCCATCAAATCAGTACGCGGACATTTTATATCTTAGTACTATACTGGCTCGCGATGTGTCCGTCATTTCTAGTCTTCAGTGGTCAATAACCAATATCACAGCTCATAATTGGACAACAGCGTTTCGGGACTTTTCACCATCTATTCCTATTGCAAACACGAGCGTGGGAGTGTTCTGTCTGTTCTTACAACGAGAACCGTCTTACTATGTGAAAACGTTGATGATACCTTTATCCCTACTCTGCATCATTTCCTTTGTGGCATTTCTAGCGCCCCCTGATAGCGGAGAGAGAATTTCTCTTGGGGTGTCAATGGTACTTGGCTTAACCGTATTTCAGCTGCTTGTGGCCGATATTTTACCACCTTGCGGTGACCAGTCACCTATTCTCAGTCTTTATCTGTCTCTCAATTTTGGCTTGACTTGTTTGGCCATCCCGATATCTGTATTGAATATTTATATTGCTTATGGTGATAGACGTCTCATGTTCCTCAAATACCCAACTTTGCGTAAGTTGTTCTTGCAATATCTGCCGAAAGCCGTAGGAGTTCTAACATACAGTGAGAGAGTTGGAAATGTGCAAAGTGAAAACGAGAATTCAAGACACAGAAAAGGGCTTGGAGATCCTAAAGTCAAAGATGGCAGTACTCCGCAGATGTTATCCACGGATGACTTACATGCTTACATCAGCCCAGTTGAACAGGTATCGTAATAAGTAGTTGAATTGTTTAAACATTGTTTGCAAAACTTTTAAGGTTAACCTACCTTTTTAGCAACTCCTTCGATTGGTTATTAAAAAAGGATTTTTTTTAAATTTAAAAACATTATTCCATGAGGTATTTTAATTCAAACAAATTACCAATCCAGCCCTGTTTTCTAGATCCCCGTATGCACATATTGATATGTAGCGAATCTGTGAGCGTGTTATTATTAATCTTGTTTGAGAAATGACGCTATAGGTTATTATGTTCTGTGACTTACGTTACACCTAATGATTAAAATTTGAATAATGTTTATATGCTATCCACATTACAATAGCACAATAATGTAACACATTTGCTTCATTTATCGAAATTTGATGCAAACATTGAAGTAATGATCAAACGTTTTGAACTTTTCAACATGTGTATTTTCATTCGTTTAATACTCTTGGGACGATTGAATTGGAGGTAAAACGGTGAGAATGCAATATGATACAAGTATTGCCAATTTATTAACTTTCATTTGTGGAAAGGTAATGTATATTCCATTCCATTGTATTTTATTCTATGCTATTACTATATAAAGAGTGCTTCATGTTTAAATTAAGGAGGTAATATGGATGCTTTTGCTTTGGACAATAAGCAAAATAATACCTCGCTTGTTGAAGTATTACACGTTAAACATGTAAGGGTCAGTTCAATGACGTATTTATGTTGTTATTATTATTTCTGCAGATAAAACTGGAGGCTCGCATTGTTGCTTTGGTATCAGACAGGATTATGTTTGTTGTGTTTCTCGTTGGCTTCTTCATCTTGCTCACCGTGATATTGGTCAAATTCAACGGGAATCCTGAAATATTGTCTGATTATTGTAAACAAGTAAAGACAGTAGAATAACTAAACTTGTCACCTAGCGTGGCTTGTCTTCATTATAACCTCAACAGATGCCTACGTTTTATGTTTGGTACGGAGAGTAAAACGCTCTGTATACATTCGAGTTTTATATGGGAATGCCAAGCCATATCTATATATGAGCATGTTATAATATGATATAAGTATGTCGATTTACATGAGCGTGTTACACACATTACCATGCAAAAGGCAGTACTGATACGTTACATAGGCTTACTATATCAGTTGAATGTTGCAATTTAACTACCAGTAGTTACTTCCATGCGGCATGTATCGGCAAATTGATTTTTTGGCGAGAAACATCCATATCATAAATACAGACTGCTTCAGTAAATTGAATGCACTTCTAGTGGCCCAAGAAACGGACTGTGTTTGCATATATTGCTTGATGAAAATTGGTAGCTTATATAATTTAAACTTGACATATAAATAATAGAAAAATCTTTCCTACCACAATCTTGTGTTATTTCATGCTCCTCTCAACGACTATAAACGCCGTTAAGTCTACACATATGAAATTCACAGCTATACGACACAAACATAAGATAACTGTTTTTTTTTTCTAATTATTTTTCTTTCGATGTTATTTGTTACATGTACGTTTTATTTGCCAATGAATTATTTGGAAGAGAGAAATTGGAAAAAATATAAAATGTTGATAAGCCAATCTCTATTTCGTGTTACAATGTTTGGTTTCTTTCTTATTTTTATTGAAAAATATTGTACTTTTCATGACTTGGGAGGGAAGATCTGTCATTCAAATCATTATATCAAACAGATAAACTCAATATCTGTAGCTTCAATTGTAACCTTTCTGGATATGAAAATTCAAGATCCACAACCAATATTCCAAAATGAACTTTAATGTTTGACGATATGCAAAATTAAACTATACTGTTATCATTGTTAATATCGCTTTGGTTTCTGTACACAATACCTGGACATTAAAGTAGTATTTCAGATTTCAAAAATTCGAAAACACTCTTTTTGCCATCAAATGATAATTCAAAGCAAAATAAATATAAACTAGACCTACAGGGCATAACATGACTTCTCAGAGTTGATACATCACGAGACAAAGGAACAATGTTGAAGATAAATCTGTTTTTTAAAGACATCAGGGTTCCAGTCAGTGATCTTGTGAATATAATCGGTTCAGCTTCAAAATGCAAATGCTGTTCTGCAATCTTAGATTGCAATAAAGTTTTCCAGTCATTTTATCACTTCATACAACTACCAAAAGCAGTTGGACACGGATATTTAAAATTGTTTCGGTTACTGAAAACAAAATGGTAGGAGGAGTTAAATGGAGCGACACACTATTATTGTTAATAACGTTGCTTTATAAGGACGAAATTTCTAGCCTTGAAATACGACACTTAGGGCGTTGTCATTACTGTAATTGTGTAAGCTTCTAAACCAATGGTCTCCAAAGTTGGTTCTTATTTTTTTTATCTAAGGCGAATATATTAACTTCTCACGTATTTAAATCCTCATCTACCGGTTTATTACATTTAACAGAAAGCATTATTTAATCGATTCACGTGACGAAAATCTCAACTTAAAAAAGAAAAACAGTTTATTGATGATTGAAATTCAACGTCGTGTCGATATAGCACCAGGTTATTAATGTCAAGTCCTCTTTACGCATAGAGATTGTATTATGATGCTCGAATTCTTTAATTAACTGTTCTCATTCTCAACGTATAGGGGTTGGTTCTATGCCATTACACTACCTACAGTACAGATATACGAAAGTATATCTGTTATGTAAGTCTGCCTCTGCAGACGTAATAATCAATCATTGTTAAATTATCTCTTTCATAAAACAGCCTCTGTTGTTCTAGAAATGTGAAGGTAACCACTTTCGATACTACCAAAATTCAACAACAAGGAAACTGTTCGTCGTCAAGTTT
>JAIPMN010006211.1:9954-22011 GCA_020650975.1 Apostichopus californicus
ATAAATAGAAACAGCCCCCCCCCCCCATAAGATGGATGTCCCATGTGGGGCATATCAGAATCATATGAAGTGATAGGTTAAATTCTTAGTAAATACAAAGAAATGTCAATAAATAGAAACATGTCAGTTGTTTTATTCCAGCATACCTGCAGTTTACTCTGCTCACCAACATTGCCATTGTGTATTGAAGGGTATGCTTATCATACTTAGCAGTAGTACACAAGCTTCAGTTTGAATACATTGCTAAGATTCTCTAATATATAATCAGTCATAATGAATTGGGTGCTCTCATTACTCAATGAAACCATTAATTTCTGGTTTATTCTTGTACAATTAATCATTTTGATGTCAATTGATATGCAGACAGTTTGCATAGACTGGAACCACTCAGACTCTGATTTAACAAATAATAATGTTGTTGATTATAAATCAGTAGTTTCTTGTTCTTTATGTTTCCTTGACATTTCTGGTGACGTATCTTCAATAAGTCTCTTTCTTGTGTTTAGCTTAGACAGTTTATTTTTTCAGTTGCTAAGCTTTATAAACTCTTAAGGAGCTGTGAGGTGCTATGTCCACTGGTATGCTACGTAATACAAAACACCATCTTGACATGTTCTTGGTGTCATATACACTCAGGCAGCTGTGAGGTGCTATGTCCACTGGTATGCTACGTAATACAAAACACCATCTTGACATGTTCTTGGTGTCATACACTCAGGCAGCGGTGAGGTGCTATGTCCACTGGTATGCTACGTAATACAATACACCATCTTGACATGTTCTCGGTGTCATACTCTCAGGCAGCTGTGAGGTGCTATGTCCACTGGTATGCTACGTAATACAAAACACCATCTTGACATGTTCTTGGTGTCATACTCTCAGGCAGCGGTGAGGTGCTATGTCCACTGGTATGCTACGTAATACAAAACACCATCTTGACATGTTCTTGGTGTCATACTCTCAGGCAGCTGTGAGGTGCTATGTCCACTGGTATGCTACGTAATACAAAACACCATCTTGACATGTTCTTGGTGTCATATTCTCAGGCAGCTGTGAGGTGCTATGTCCACTGGTATGCTACGTAATACAAAACACCATCTTGACATGTTCTTGGTGTCATATACTTCAGATAGTTACTGTGGTAAGATAACCTTCAAGCATCAGTAAATATGAAGGTTCTACTCCTAAACTGAACTAGGTACATCTACCTAGCTTTGGCAAATCCAATGCGATTATTTTCAAAGTCAAATTCTGTGTAATAAGTCCTAATAAAGACATCACCAAAGATCCAGAGAGGCCCATCAGGTGGTGGGATATCATAGGCAGCAAACCCGCTGAGGCAAATCTTCAATCCATTGACTGACTCCTAAACATTTGATAATTTAAAATCAGTTATGTTATAACAAAGAAAGAATCAAATTTATTGATTGCTTAAAACAAACTATAGGTCCAGTGCCAGCCATTGATCAGCTGGTAGGTAGATAGACTTTTAGATACACCGCTAAGTAGAGTGATACACCGCTAAGTAGAGTGATACACCGCTAAGTAGAGTGATACACCGCTAAGTAGAGTGATACACCGCTAAGTAGAGTGATACACCGCTAAGTAGAGTATTACCCCGCTAAGTAGAGTATTACCCCGCTAAGTAGAGTATTACCCCGCTAAGTAGAGTGGCACTGAAACTATTTCTCCCACTCCTTATTCCTCCACTTTCATCATACTACACAGTTCAATAAGAATAATAAAACACTGTACCTGGAGAACATAGTCCTTTGGACTCAAGACAAAATGTGTAGAACTGATTAAAAGGTCCACAGAGGGGAGAGAATCCACCAGACTGCAGTTAAAGAAGTACTGGGGAAACGAGAAGAATTCACCTAAAACATATAACACACATTTCAGGGTTTCTATTATACAGATACCACCTGCTTTAACGTCATGTTTGACTGTTATTAGACACATACGATGTGGCTCGCAAGTATATTTAATCAATTTTTGTCGATCCAAGGAAAGGACGGGTTGGGTGTGGTTAATGCTCAGAATGAACATAATTCTGCATTGTTTTATCAAAGCTAATCTTTTAGTCTTTTTACTGGCTTGCTGATAGTATCTTTGCTCTTATGAGAAATTCACAAAGCCCCTGGGTGTCCATGACAATATCTCCACTTATTGAACCTTATTGCATAAGATGGGGAGTATAGCAGAACCCACTTCTCCACTAATATACCTGTGGGCCTAAAACCTAGATCTCCACTTATTGAATGTTGTTGCGTAAGGTGGGGACTTGGGGAGTATAGCAGAACCCACTTCTCCACTAATGTACCTGTGGGCCTAAAACCTAGATCTCCACTTATTGAACGTTGTTGCGTAAGATGGGGACTTGGGGAGTATAGCAGAACCCACTTCTCCACTAATGTACCTGTGGGCCTAAAACCTAGATCTCCACTTATTGAACGTTATTGCATAAGATGGGGAGTATAGCAGAACCCACTTCTCCACTGGTGTACTTGTGGGCCTAAAACCTAGGTCATGCCACTTATGTAAACAAATAGTCAAAGCTGAATCTACCCATTTATATGCAATGCATTTGGCTGTGCCAGTTGTGGGTGAGTAATGAAGTTGTACCTGGCCAAGTTCTTGGTGTGCTCCTAGTTGCTTGTTTAGTTTGGTTATGTCTTCGCTTGGTCCTGTTAGGTAGGACGTACCAGTATCCATGACAGCTACACAGCCTCCAGAACAAAAGTTGGAATTTCCTCCCTCCACATGGACACTGTGAAATATCATTTTGCCAAAACATAAAAGCTGTTCAAAGTTTGTAAAAGAGCAGGTTATATAGAACCGAGAAAGACGTGAGATTAACGTAATCTTAGAAGACTATCTCTATCAATGTCATATAGGATGAGCTCAAGCCCTATACATAAGATCACAAACCGATCAAGAGTTATTAGCTGTGTGCAACATGATCATATGTACAGCGATCAAATACCAGTTATAGGAGATGTCTGCCTACCTAACAGCAACCTCTTTAGGAGATGTGTGCCTAACTAACGACCACTTACACATCAAGGGTTAGGAGATGTCTGCCTAACTAACAGTAATCTTAGGAGATGTCTGCCTAACTATCGACCACTTACACATCAAGGGTTAGGAGATGTCTATCTATTAAACTAACAGTAATCTCTTTAGGAGATGTCTGCCTAACTATCGACCACTTACACATCAAGGGTTAGGAGATGTCTATCTAACTAATAGTAATCTCCTTAGGAGATGTCTGCCTACCTTACGGCCACTTCCTCATCAAGGTAAACTGCCAGTAAACACTTAAACACACAGTAAATACAGCCGAAACTTTACATAAGTTATTTCCCTCTTTTCCCCGCCACAACATCAACACACACAAGGTCGTTTAACCACCATTACAAGGTTCTCACGCACAAGTGTTCAGAAGATGACGCACGCTGTGTAGGATATCAAGGGAGGATGAACACGGATAACTCACAGGGACTTTTCACTGTACACTCCATAGTAAATGTATACACAAATGTCACAATACCCATCAAAGGTAATCTACAATGTACCTGTGTAAGACATACGTGATTATACACAAAGGCCATGCACCCATGCCTACAAAAGATCACTTACCCATCCAATGTAAATTGCCAGAAACCTTTCTTGTTGACGTCCACATATGTAAAGTTGCCTTTGTAGTACCGAGGATCCGATCCACCAAGTAATAACTCCCCACCTTCTGTAGAGCCATTCTCATACCTAATGATAACCGAATTTAAAGATAATATGCAGCATAACATCCAATACACAACAATGATGTTATAATTGGGTTCCATAGAAGTAACATATATAATATAGATCGAAGGATACTATATTATAATAAAGGATACCATATTATGACAGGATATCAACATCGTGACAAAATATCCATCGACCAGTGGGTTATCCGCAAAGGGTATCCACACCTTTCCAAGGTACCTCGACACTGTTAAGGGATATCCATCTCGTGGCAGAATGACTCTACCGTGACATGATTGTCACATGGTCACAAGACATCACTTGAATAAAGAGGCCATTCTTTATTGTTTTGCTGAGTACTAATACAAACATACACCATTTATGTTTGTTACTTTTACTGTTATACATACATGTGTGTAGGGTAAACAAGGTATCGTCGTAAATGAAGGGTGCCACTACAAAATGATAAGAACATAAAAGTATTAATCCATTTCAGCATAGTTAATAACTATGATTTCAGTCACAACATTAACATGGACGAGCCAACGACGGTTTTCTCCCCTTCTGTAATTACAACATTCCAGTATACCTTACGTAGCATTAAACGATAACTTAATGAGCAAAATATGTTTCTGGTGAGTGATCAGACTTTTATTAATATAATAGAAACAGAGTCGGTTCTTTACCTGCTCAAGTAGAATGAAAATACTGGTTTATCAACCAGACCCTGTAGTAGCATGTTGGTGAAGACGGGTGTGACTCCAAGGTGAGCTAATTCCGGGTAGGCCATCCCTAGAATACCGTCATATGTAGCAGTAACAAACAGCTCGCCAGGTTCCGAAATAGCTTCAGCAAATGTTTGGTTCGTTACCTTTAACCCTCCTACCTTCAAAAGATACCGTACATGTCACCATTGTAGCATGCCCGATTAAACAAAACTGTTGTTAACCAGTTAGCTATTTCTACTAATTCATCATTTTCTACCCATTTCCCGTATTCAGTCTGCCCATTCTAGCTAATCAAATACAGTACTACTGAAAGGATCACGTTTCACACTCAAACAAGTTTACAGTGCAGTAAAAACATGTTACGGGCAGTCATGTTCGCAACTATAGGCCTAAGCATATGTGCGTTAGCCCAAAGTGATATTGTGTACAACCTATAAGCTATTCTATATGTATAATGAAATACATGATTCGCACACTTTATGTTACTAAGCCCATTGTATGCCATGTGGTCAGAACACTAGGATAGGCCTACCCCACATTATAGTAGGATACGCCTACCCTACATTATAGTAGGATAGGCTTACCCTACATTATAGTAGGATAGGCTTACCCTACATTATAGTAATTCTTGTTTCTATCTCTGTGACCGTCTGTGCGAGGTATTTGTGTACATCTATGGGTTTTAATGACGTGTAATTAAAGTATTACGAGCAGGTACGGTAGATTTTGCAATATTTCTAAACCTGTTATGAATAATATGTCGTATTTGAAAAATTTCAGGGGCTTCTTGTTTAATTTAATACATTTGGGACACGTGTTAATCGGGGACGAAACATTGGAATCGGGGACTTCTGGCCACCTTAGCCTATAATTAACATATAGTGAAGCTCGATCCTTGATTCGTCATACTTTGAGTGTACAAATAATATACGATATATATAGATATATATATACCAAAGCATCAATCGCCATAAATTACATGAAACATGTCGCACATGCAGAAAGCTCATATCAAAGTTGCTTAATGTATTTGCAAATGACAACTATTCTTAGCCACTTTTATCATCTTTGTAACAAGCATCTATGACTCCTTCACTTACATAACTTGGCTATATGTATTGAAACGTTGATTTAACACGCGGTTTTATTTGGTACCAGTATAGTATACTTATACAGTGCTTTATCGCAAGGCAAAATCGATAGGGATGTGGTATACTTTTCTCGCCAAAAAGTACCTTTTCAAATTTTGTATTAAGAAGTGCGCATTTATTATTTCAAAAGTTCCCTTCGGTTGAAAAGAATAATGAAACACGTGCTTTGTTTATAAAAAAAAAAAAACTAACTTAATGGCAGAATATAAGATATTGGAAGTAGCTATAAACCAGCGATACTAAATTGGGTTTACATACTCTAACTGTATCGGTGCTTAGGAAACCAGTTATCTTTGCGGATGTACGGTACTGTATCTCTATGTTGGTGCCGTTGGCATAGTAACTTGAAGAAGCGCTGGAGTTGTATCTTCTGTGGCTTTCTGAGATGAAGTAGGTAAACATGAAGGTTAAAAAATATCCAAGTTGGCAATAGAGTACATGTGAATAACATAAAGATTGATAGATAATTAATTGAGAAGGTATAATCAGTACTTTAGTCAATTTTCAGAATATATATAAAAACAACACTTTAACTGATAGAGTGACTCGGTTCTAGTCTCCTTGTTTGTATACTGTAGACGGACAGTCTACGTCAGTTTATCCAAAGAATATCTCAACTCAAGTTTTCCATTTTGTGGATCCACAGTATCTAGTAATACCTTTGTGTATCAGCCACAAATGCAATACTTTGCAGAAGTAGTGTGCGGTGAAACGCCAGTACTAATCGCTATGTATACCAATGGCTATACTCACTGCATGCTGAATCCCAAGTAAAGCACTTGGAAGATGGTACAACCAAATTAGAGGATGCCGTATCAAACAGGATCAGAAAATCTTGTGGAGGACTTCCAATGCTAATATGACCGTAGTATTCAGTCTGATGAAGGAAGCAAAACAAACAAAGCTTTGTTATGAACAGAGTAGATGTAGGTTTGATTTAATACTTCAGTGAAATTGATGACCATACCTTCATACTGATTCCCTCACTGATCACACACTGATTCCCTCACTGATCCCATACTGATTCCCTCACTGATCCCATACCGATTCCCTCATTGATCGCACACTGATCCCCTCACCGATCACACAGTGATTCCCTCACTAACCACACACTGATCCCCTCACTGATCCCATACTGATTCCCTCACTGATCCCATACCGAATCCCTCATTGATCGCACACTGATTCCCTCACTGATCCCATACTGCTTCCCTCACTGATCCCATACTGATTCCCTCACTGATCCCATACCGATTCCCTCACTGATCCCATACCAATTCCCTCATTGATCGCACACTGATCCCCTCACTGATCCCATACTGATTCCCTCACTGATCCCATACCGATTCCCTCATTGATCGCACACTGATCCCCTCACCGATCACACATTGATTCCCTCACTAACCACACACTGATCCCCTCACTGATCCCATACTGATTCCCTCACTGATCCCATACCGATTCCCTCACCAATCACACAGTGATTCCCTCACTAACCACACACTGATCCCCTCACTGATCCCATACTGATTCCCTCACTGATCCCATACTGATTCCCTCACTGATCCCATGCCGATTCCCTCACTGATCCCATACTGATTTCCTCACTGATCCCATACTGATTCCCTCACTGATCCCATACCGATTCCCTCACTGATCCCATACTGATTCCCTCACTGATCCCATACCGATTCCCTCATTGATCGCACACTGATTCCCTCACTGATCCCATACTGATTCCCTCACTGATCCCATACTGATTCCCTCACTGATCCCATTCCGATTCCCTCATTGATCGCACACTGATTCCCTCACTGATCCCATACTGATTCCCTCACTGATCCCATACCGATTCCCTCATTGATCGCACACTGATCCCCTCACTGATCCCATACTGATTCCCTCACTGATCCCATAGTGATTCCCTCACTGATCCCATTCAGATTCCCTCATTGATCGCACACTGATTCCCTCACTGATCCCATACAGATTCCCTCACTGATCCCATATCGATTCCCTCACTGATCCCATACTGAATCCCTCATTGATCCCATATCCATTTCTTTATTGATCCCATATCGCTTCCGTCATTGACCCCATACTGGATCCTATCTTGATTTCGAAACAAATCAGCATCATAGCCTACATTTTGCATACATTTGCATTTGTATGGAAGTACTAGCTTTGGCAAAATGGATGGATTAACGACAACTATAAACATATTATTAACTGGGTCTGTTGAAACTAAATGAATCGTTCGTTCCTTCTAACATCTGATAAAACGTCTTGTCAATTATTTGTATCTCTAATAACTCTTAACTAAGCTAATGAATGTCTCAATGCCTGGTATTAAAAACAATGTTTTCAATGATAATCTTACATCAAGATGGTTACTGAGAGGAACAGGAACTGGTGAATATAGGTTGTCAGCTCTGTGATCCAAGGACTTGTTACTCAGCCTCTTGTTAGCACTCAAAGTGGAAATAAGCTGCTTCCGTATATGTCCAGTATGAGTCAACGGTACCCTATTACAAGAAAGAAAGTTGAGCATCACAGCTGCACTAATGTTATAAGTTGTGCATCACAGCTGCACTAATGTTATAAGTTGAGCAACACAACTGCACTAATGTTATAATTTGAGCATCACAACTGCACTAATAATTTGAGCATCACAACTGCACTAATGTTATAAGTTGAGCATCACAGCTGCACTAAAGTAGTAACTGTGCATCACAACTGCACTAATGTTATAATTTTCGTTTTCGCTTCGTTTATTTTACTTGTTTTTTTTTCACAACATAAACAAGAAATGTAGCGAATACAGAGAGTTATGGAATGTGAAAGGAAGTGTATCAAGAAACCCTTGTGGGCTTATCTAGTGTTACACTCCCTGTACATAGAGTACACAAATAACTTACAGAAATAGAATTAAGAAAAGAACTAAGAAAAAGAGAAGAAAGGAAGAAAAAGATAGAAGGAAAGAGGAACCTCAATCTCAGTATAAGTTGAAGTAAAATCTCTTTAATTTGTATTTAAATGAATTTCAGGAAGGTTGTGACCTGATATTAAGAAGCATAAGAATTCCATGTGATGCTTGTACGATGACGAAGGCTATATTTTCCTACATTGGTGTGAATGCGATTAGGGCGTAAAATTTGTATGTGTCGTGTGTTATAATTGTGAATGGCATGGTTGTGAACAAGGAAATTGTCGAAAGCAGGTGGGACCTGCCCATGAATAGCTCTATAGGCAAATGTGGCTATATATACATTTATTAAATCAGGGAGCTTGAGGATGTTAAGATCTTTGAAAAGTGTACTTGTATATGTTCATTGTTATTGGCAAATGAAACATGTCTAATTGCTCTTTCTTGAAGAACAACAAACGATACAACGTAAGATACAACAAACGCAAAATTCTCTTGGGTAAAACATGCTTAAGTTTTGAGAGAATGCCACAGCCCTTAGCAGTTTTAATGGAATAGACTGTATGTGTGCATATTAGTGCACAACTGCACTAATGTTATAATATGAGCATCACAGCTGCACTTAAGTTCTAACATGTGCATCACAGCTGAACTAATGTTATCAGTTGAGCATCACAGCTGCACTAAAGTAGTAACATGTGCATCACAGCTGAACTAATGTTCTAACATGTGCACCACAGCTTCACTAATGTTATAAGTTGTGCAACACAGCTGCAATAATGTTATATGTTGTGCATCATAATTCCAATGTAATATAAGCAGACACATGTGGTGTATGGTGGTTTATCTATGAGCAGAAATTAAAGTTGTACAATCAAAAATACTTTTTATATTATTCAATTTAAAAGAATACTAGAACAATGTATGGTATTTGAACAATTCCATGGACACAGACTAAGATATTGTAAAAGTTTGGTTAGACCTTCAGGGAAGGCTATTCAAAAAATACAAATCCAAATTTGAGTAGAAATATTCTGAATTTTGAGAAATAGTCGAATCTTTGAGATAAGTTGTCTAACTTAGAGTTTGTTATTTAATAAAATAGTGTGTTAGAGTTATAAAGTGGTCGTTAAGTCAAAAACATAGTTAGACTTTGAAAAAGGCAGTGTTTCAAATCTATATTTCAAGAGAATTTCGAAGGAAGTAGAAAAATCGTCGAAATTTAGTATAAGATAATCGATATTATCAGATAATAGTCGAAACTTTGTTATCAAAATTCGACACTTCGAGAACGCAGTCGAAACATCAAGCAAACGGTCGAAATCTTAGAGAAACAGTTCGAGATAATATAGTCCAAATTTTGCAATAAAGATATGGTTTTTGATGTACCATCTGAGCATGCAACGCAGCGTCTACAAAATTAGTTCTTTTGGGGGAGATCCCCAAATATTGTTAAGATATCCGGCGAACCAGTTTTGATAGCCAGCGAACCGACCCTCTCTACACTCAGTTTAGAGAGCCCATGAAGCCCTCACCACGTCACCCACCCCACTCAGTTTAGATAGCATGCGAACCCCCATCTCCACTCGGTTAAGATAGCATGTGAAATCACCCCAAGCCCACACACCCCAATCCACTGAAATGATTACCATTCCAGTGGCACACTTCCATACTGTAAGCCTTCACTGTGTTTGCTATAGGCCTACTGCCCTGGACATATGTAACGGTGACCAATAATATCTGAAGCCGTGTTGACCTTAGAGAGTCCAAGGCCGTTTTCCTTTAGTTGGTCAAGGGCAGTACTGTGTGCAGTGGCTTTGCATAGAATCGTAGCATATTATATGTGGTTGTAAATTATTTGTATGCCCTGACCGCCTTGTGTTGTTATTATGACCAGCTAAAGGATATTACTACTGTAGCCATACAATGACCTTTGTCGGAAGGGTCAGGGTGGTAAGAATAATTGACCGATGCATATAGTGGACAGAAGTACATAATTGTGTTTATAATGGACACACTCCTTGTATTATGTCTTATCATATAGGCCTACGACATGCTTAGATGCAAATGTAGAGAGGTTTGAAATTTCCATATTTTTGGCGATAACCATAGGCCTGTAGACTAATCTGCTAATTGTCTACGCTAAATAGATCTGTAAGAACAGTTCACAAACCTTATCAGAGCGTTTACAACTACCGAATAAACGAGAGTTAGCAGGAGTAACTTATTCATCTTTGTTGATCTTCCGAATAACTGTCTCTTGGCTAAACACAGGAACAGTTTTGTGCAAGTTACGACTGATCGTTATCTTATAGCTTAGCTGCTGAATGCGCTAAGGCAGAGGTAAAATCGAGGGCGTGTTCTAGGTTAAGTTGATTTTTTGACAAAACTGCTGGAAAATATATCTGCAAGTCAAAACCAACTTTGTTTTGTATCGCGAATATTTGTGAACGTATCTTGCAACAGCAAGTGGATGATGTCATCATGCCTGATTTGTTTCTATATAAATTTAAATCCTATATGAAGAGGCTATGCCCCATGGTGATAACATTGATAGCTTAAACAAACAATCCAAAAGAACCCATTCCAATGATAATGGAAATTTACGGGAGAGTAATGCTTTTGAAGGAAAATAGACAGTGACTCGATCAAATTAAGTGCTTGCGGCATGATCTCACGGAGGACGGTAACCAAGAGATTGAATGTTGGCAGGTCACCAAGAATAGATCTTTTTGCACTCTTTTTGCACCCCTCCCTCCCACCCCACCCCATTTTGCACTTTTATTTATGAAGGGTTTCTGTGAAATGTTGCTGAACACGCCAATAACGCTCCATTGAGCCAGTGATGATTGGTGTTTCGATGGTTAAAGGAAGGATTATGTAAAACTATGTTCAGAAAGCACCGGGCGATATTCCCCTGAATGGTGACAAAGAGAGGGAATACGTATATGGTGCGCCAAGGTTACCATAAGTTCTGGTATCGACATATGTCCAATAACATTTGCATATATCAGTTCCTCGTCCCCTCATTGGACAAACTCGTCATATGTTCGAGAAATCGACATCTGACGATTTCCCACAAATTACAGTTTCTCGTGTTCTCATTTGACGTGGGCTCATTCAAATTCTCGAATTTCTGATTGGAAGAAATCGACATGTGTCGAATTTTCTCTCAATCTCATTGGAGGACCCTAGCTGTCACATGTCTTTCCATAAGGATTTCATTGGAAGAAACCATTTTAATTGCCAGAAACAGGCATATGTCAAACTAAATTGACATATATCGGTTTCTAATACTCTAATAAATTGGAGGACCCTGTCACATGCCAAGGTTTAAGTTCTTGATTAGAAGAAACTGTCAAATGTTATAGAAATAGACATGTATCGAATTGAATTGGCATCTGCCAAATCTTATTGGAGGATACAATTTGACACAAGTCGGATTATTTCACGTATGACAGTTTATTAAAATCACGTGCGTTATGGGTTGAAATGTGATAGAGTC
>JAIPMN010006212.1:8172-23995 GCA_020650975.1 Apostichopus californicus
TCATGGTGGCGCTACGCTTAGATAGTATGCAATGCCGTTTCTACGGCTTGGAAAATTTTTCTACATTTTCGCCCCCCCCCCCCTTGGCAAATTTCTGGCTACGCGCCTGCCTAATCCTGCCCTTTCTCGAGACTATTATGGTTGAACTAAAGTTATATGTTTCTGGTACACGTACATTAATCTGTAAGTACATGAGATTGTAACAAATACCGACATAAAAAGTCACTGTTAAGTCTTTCAACAAAACAACAACAACTACAAGAACAACATCCAGAGAGTAACTTTAAACTAACACAATCTTGTATTTGATTGTAATAGATATGTCTAAAAAGCAATAAGGTTATTATGCGTTTATTCCTGTGCAGGATCTGGGATGATCGTAGCCACAAATTGATTATTTTTCTATGACAGTATGACTCCTAATTAAACAGCTCTAGAAGCCTACCTTTGTATTTCTGTATTTTTTTTTGTTGTTGAAGAAATGGCTCTATTACGTTTAAAGGTTCTGCGTTCAATGTAACTGGTCTGCTCAGTCCAGCAAACAGACCATACGGTCATACATAACTCAATAGAATATAACGAAATACATTTATGGTCTAAAATGACATTTGTGCTAATTACAGAATCTGTCATAAACTATGGTGATGTATTGGTACTATGTTGGTAATACGAAGAGCATTGTTTGATTCAGTTATTTACAATGTATACAACCATGAATTAATATTATTTTATTTTATTATTTAGGTTTACAGTCTTGTTCAGGGCCAAGGCCCACTCACACGACTTTACAACCCTGGTCATTGGTAACTTGACACACCTACACACCAAAGTGTGCGCAATTCAATCAATCGCTCCTGGGGCACCACAGTGAACCACAACCACGTGTCCCCCGGGGGAATTCCCATAGAGTGAAGCGACAAACCGGCGCACGCAACTATATTTACAAGTTACCTCGCAAGTCCCCATTTATATACCTGGGTGAAGAGAGGCAATGAAGATAAAGCGCCTTGCCCAAGGACACAACGCAATGATCTGGCCAGGGCTCGAACCTGTAATCCTTAGATCACAAGTCCACTGCCTTAACCACTTGACCACAACGCCCTCCTGACATTTAGGCCGGAATAGTGAGCAGCTATGACGTCATAATCAATTGAACCTTAAAGGAACATTCCAACCATTTGGTGAATATCATGAAAACACTCAATTTTGTCAGGATTATTTAATTATTATAACATAATAATATCATGTTATACCTTTTAACAAAACCAACTTTACAATGTTATTATGACTTACCTCTTCGGTTGGTTCAACGACTCTCTTTGGCTGTCGAACGAACGAAACGAAAACAATTAAAACGTTTTGGTTTCCTTTTTGAAATAATTATCAAAGGTGTTGTTATTGTAAGTGTGCCTTATGTTTTGTCTTGCATTTGCAATTATTTCTTTGTTAAAATAACCATTAATTGCATTTACATTGTCATTTCAAAGATTGTTTTCTTCATTTCAAGACAGACGAGTTGGCTTGTTAATCATTGTTCGTAGATATTGTAACATATTTTACAATATTGAGAAGCCAAAGGTCGTCTGTGTTGCATTATAAAAGGCTATAATTGTCTTCATAAGATTTCAAAATCACTTTCCTGACGACTTTTATCTTCTACAAGTATATTCTCTCTATTCACTTAAGTGGATATATGTCTTTGACATGTGATAAAAATAGTCCTTTGTAACTGTCCTTATAGGTGGCATTGTCTCTGACCATTTGTGGATTTTTCCAATCTTTTTTGGGGAGGGGGAGAAAGGAATGGGTAGATGGGAGGGGAAAAGAGGAGGGGGGCACTTACTGGTAATTCCATGCAGTCATCTCCCAAAGGAAAGTCTGCGTCACAATGCATTATCATCCATTGCAGTTCAAACTAAATTAAAATAGGAGGGGGAAAAAAAGGAGAATTAATCAGTTCAAAAGTTTATCATTTGAAATTACGAAACTTTTGACAGGAACTCGGCCATGTCGTGGGATACTAAAACTGAAATGTTTAAAAAAGAAATAAGGTCCTCTCCATGCACCAATACCCCTGTAGTACCCTGTACATACAATTGTCCTCCCCATGCACCAAAACCCCTCCAATACCCTACACATACCATTGTCCTTGCAATGCACCAATACCCCTCTAATACCCTACACATGTCATTGTCTTTACAATGCACCAATACCCCTCTCGTACCCTACACATGCAATTGTCCTCCCCATACACGCATACCTCTCTAGTACCCTACACATACCATGTCCTCCCAATGCACCAATACCCCTAGTACCTTACACATACCATGTCCTCCCAATGCACCAATACCCCTCTCGTACCCTACACATACCATTGTCCTTGCAATGCACCAATACCCCTCTAATACCCTACACATGCCATTGTCTTTACAATGCACCAATACCCCTCTAATACCCTACACATACAATTGTCTTCCCCATGCACCAATAGTCCCCTCTAATACCCTACACATACCATGTCCTCCCCATGCACCAATAGTCCTCTCGTACCTTACACATAACATTGTCCTCCCAATGCTCCAATACCCCACTCGCACCTTACACATACCCTGTCCTCCCAATGCACCAATGCACCAATACCTCTCTCGTACCTTACACATAACATTGTCCTCCAAAAAAACCCGAGTCCCTCTCACTCCTCAATGTAGGTTTCCTCTGGTCAATACTTACCGGTACAGGTTCATTCGTCATCGATGTACGTCCAACTCGAACCATTCCTTGTGTGTTGACCACGCCTCTGTTTTGTAGTCTGACTGACGTAATATACGCACAATCTATAAATAAGTCTACACTGTCTTGGCGGATTCCAATCGCAAGCTTGTGCCATTCCTTGTCAAATAACACCTCAGATGGTCTGAAGAGAGAAGAATATGAATGATTTTCATACTTATGACTTAAGGAAACTGTTCAGAATACTTTGACTTATCTTGAGTTTGTGGAATAACGTTAGCAGTCGTGAGAGCAGTTGTGGAATCCTATGCATTAGGAGGAGCATTTCTCTTTGCCTATCATTGACACATTTCACAGGATCACAGTTTCGAAGCTTTTAGTGGCTGATCCATTATTGTCTGGTTTTATATCATCATTTGATTATGAAAATCTCATACATTTTATACCCCTACATTGAAATAGAATTCTTTTAAGTCTTATTCACAGGATTTCATTCAGAGACAAACTGATCACTTGTCAGCAGACAATCTTGACACATTTATCCACAAAGGTTTCTTCAAGTTGCAGCCAAGCAGTTTGTTTTCATATTTAATTTATCTCTCCACCTACCCCCTCCCACCTACCCCCTCCCACCTACCCCTCACACTCTCTCTCTCTCTCTCTCTCTCTGGGTAGTTCTCTATCAACTGGACCCTCCTCGCCTTTTGAAGAGATTATATTTATTGCGACCACGTTTCTTGCTAGACAAAGTTGTATTCCCCAATACTCACCTCAGATCGACTGACTGCACGTTACCGTTCGCATCGATAAACACAAATTTTAGTACTTTAGATTCTCCCTCCAATCGAACAGCTAACTGTGGAACGCCGAATTGGTCTTGGACATCCCAGAGAAACCAATCCTCAGTTTGTGATTGACGAGTTGCTCGAAACGTTGTGACCAAAGCAAATTCAGTTGGAATCCCTTGTGGGAATAAAGATCTGTAAACAAGAGAATTATTACGTCCAATTAATTTAAGCATAGTTGTGCATATCGGTGCATACTCGTGCATATCGGTGTATACTGGTGCATATCGGTGCATAATGATGCATATTGTTCAATATCGTTAAAACATGATTTCTGCCTTCTTTGTCTTTAGTCAAAACGCACTAACTTGGAGATGCACAAGAAGCTGTTCAGCTCGTCATAGATTTGTACATGATACTTGCGCTTACGTCACAAAGAGTTTGATTGTTTTAATTGATAATTGATGATATGATTCATGAGTATAACAATGCGCAAAGTTATATTTTACTTGGAATTAAAAACTTGACTAATCCCTTATTCTTGTAATATGTCAGTACACATACTGACACTATAGTTGGAGTTTTATAGCTTACCCTTAATGATATTTGGTCGAAGAGAATTCAATCAAACTCCTCCCAGTGGAGGTGAGAACACTGATTCGTGATTTTTCCCAGTTACATGATATGTGACGTCACAAATGTGATACAGACGTTTTGTATCACGTGACCTGACTTATTATATTACCTTAGCCGGAACTATAAATATATATGTTATAAGGTAGTGCAGTGATACTTACGAAGTGGCTGCACTTATATCGTGGCGTTTACCCAACCTATAGGCCGTTTGAAATTCGTTTGAACCCGTAATAACCTTCACAACATTCGACGAACCTATCTCGTCCAGTCCAAACAATCTTATTACGTCCCAACCTTGCATAAGATATAAGAAATGGTGTTGAATGTTATTGACATGAATTAAATTGAATTGAAATGTTATTGATTAGAATGTTATAATTGCATCTTAGATTGATTATAATGTTATTGATTAGTATGTTATTGAATTGAGTGTAATTACATTGATTGAACTGAATTGTATTTGCAGTTGTGATTTGACTCAAATAGCATAACAAAGCGCTTGTAAGACTACATTCCAATCAATAAAGCAAATATAATGCACTCAGTACGCGTTGTACGTACATGATGCTGCTGTACAAGCATATATTCCTCGTTACACGAAACAAGCAGATCCAAATCAATACAGCCCTCGTTTATTAATAGTAAAACTTTCCTGTTATCATCGTTATTAGCATCATTATTGTATACTAACGACTCACGTCATTACAGAAGCCCATCCGAAGGACATACTTAAAGGGTGTGAAGACTCGCGCAAAAGAAACGTATAACGCCGGTAACCTGACCTAGTTTCGAATGAGGTGTAACAGAAGTGTTAGACACCACCATCGATTCCATAAAAAAACACACACAGATTGCTACCTTCGGTAATTAGACACTAGTGTACAGTCAATACATACAGCTATGGTCAATACCCACAGCACAGTGTATAACAGATACAGCGATGGACATCTCAGGTCCAGCTAAAGATACCAAAGTATTACGTTCCATTACTGTCTGCATTTTGTAGCGACAAGCAGAAAACTTCACTTGCAAGCAACGGAAAGTTAACTTTTTCAGAGCGCGGCACGCGGTTTGGGGCGAGCCTTCAGTGCCTTTAAGATAATCAGCCTGGTTAGGGAAATGGGTCCAAAAATGTTTGCCAGGGATGGGGTGATAGGGAGCAATCTGTCTTCCTATATTTTTCTTTCCTTTAGAATTATAATTCTTACCTGGGAGATCATTCTCTGCTTGTTGTATTTCTTCCGGACATTCGATGATACCACTAGTTTCTGTTGGAAAATGTAAAACAGAAAAACTGACATTAAATAATATATTTAAAACGAAAACTGAAAATCATTATCCTAAATATTCTCTCTCAGTCTTCTAATTTTACTTTTAGTCTTAGCTTTTGCCACGTTTGTTTTTTTTTTTTTGTTTTTTTTTGTGTGGCTGATTTGTTGTCAGCCTGTGTTTGCGGCTAAGATCACCAAATGTATACTTATATAATCTTCGCCTTTAATACTATTGTCATACAGTCTTACATAACCATCACACAAGACAAGCCGACAACGCTCATTGCAAGTTTTACCTATAGTAACATAGGGAAATTCGGTCTTCGTAATAGAGCAATACAAATTTGGAAACGATCTATCCAAAAAATTTGAAGTCTTTAACTTCAAAACCCACATTCACCAGACATTTGAAAAAGGAATTTTATTACCTCGTACTAGTATTATATAATCTATTCACGTATCCATCTCAGCATCATGAGGTTATTATTACTGTATATTTAATCCTCACGTATATACTGTATTATATATATATTTGTACAGTTTTCTTTTCTTTTCTCCCAGGGAGCTTCCTACCTTGTTAAGTCTTTTTAAGACTTTATATGAGACTTTCTTTCCCATTGTACACAATTGGCGATAAAACAAATAAATGAATTAATACGCGTCTGGTTGTGAGATAGCGAATATACTTGTTGTTGCATCCTGCCAACATCATTTGTGTCTCCATGCAGACTTACTGCTCATGCGCAGTCTCAGTGTAATTCTTACAGATGAATGCTTCCCAGTATACTGTTTTAAGCCTGCCAATAACCACAATGATGGACGCATGCAAGACAACACCATACATATGTGTTTGTGTGTAATCCAGTACTATAGGAGGTCTCTGACTGAGATATCACATCTAAGTGACAACTTTAACCATCATGTCCCTAATTGACCCCATTTATCTATACAAAGGCTTTCTAAAAGTTTCAAAACTATTTTCATTTCATATTTCAGAGAAGCCCTATGGTCTCACCACTGATGATATCTGTCACTTGATGTCTATACGTGATTTCGGTACGTCACCGCCTAAAACTGTGCAATTGTGCTCAGCATGTACCATTCGTAATGAAAAGAAGGCCGTGTTATACCACAGAGATGAATTTAATTATAATAGCTAATCTTATAACCACCTGCGTAGTGAGGGGTCACTATTTCTTTTAAAATATTTAAGAAACAAAAGACTTGTCCTCGGGACGTCCTTTCAAAAGAATGAAAACTCCCTGTTGCTAACGTCAGTTAACGTCGAAGATCTTTACCAAATTTGCTTTTCAACATCCAATAGACTTCTCTTGTCTTGCATGTGTCTAGTTGGAAATAATAGGCCTAAAAGTTTATCGACAATGTTCTGTGAAATTACTTGTACGATAAACTGCTCTACGGTACTTTTATGACAAACCATAGGGTATATTTCGCGGAACTGCTAAAACACGAGCAATCGTCCGCAGAAATTTTCTGAAAGTTGTTCTCATTATGCTGTAGAGTCCAAAGGTATGTTTGTAAGTGAAGTATGATGTTAACATCACACGCCTACGTCTGTGCTTGGAAGCCAATATCGGAAACATCCTCTCTTTTTGCTTGCTCTTTTGATATTATCCAATAGCCTACTAAAATATTATCACAATTCATTGTACATTGTCTCCCTAATTTGCAGTTCACCTATGAAGAGGGAGTCTGAAAATTTACAAACAATTCGTAGTAATTTTGTTCATGTCATTAATACTACTATTAGAGATTGGCTGGGAGATAACAATTTCAAAATTTAACGTATTGTATTCATTAAATGAGCTATGCTCGCTGGTTAACAACCCTGAAAATCACCGCTGAAAATCCTCTATAGGAAGAGCAATACGTCCTGATTTATAAATACAAGTACCACAAAGAATTTGCGTTACTCTGAAGAAGCAATTTAAGGCAACTATTAACGTTTGGTCGACAATTAACTATACAAGATGGCAGTTATCAAATTAATAAATCATCCTAGAATTTATTTTTATAAATTAATGTTACTGATGACCGAATGGTACAAATCCATTGAATCCCTTATTTCTGTTTGCCTGTGATACTATTTACACCGGCATTTATCACTTGTAAAATATCTTCTTCTTTTCTTCAAAATATATCGGCATTTAGGCCGACTTCATTATTCAATATGCAAAATGTATAGTAAAGTTCATGGACTACATTGTAATGTGATTCTACAGTAACGACAAAAAAAACCATGAAAGATAATTCTATAAATCAAGAAACATATATTGTTCTAACTCTTCAATTTTAGATATGTTACCTTCGTTAATATAGACCCCACGGACATATTGTTCCCCACCTGTTCGCTGCACATATTTTCTTTATATGTTCCAGACAGCTTTACATTACGAAGACGATTTTTTGATTTCGTTAACTTGGCCGTGGACCGCGTTCCCAAAATACCTTCTGAGAGTCATATGTATGTTCCAAATAATCGATCAAAACTGATGGGGTAGTTATAAATCAAATCATGGACGGTAAATGTCAGCAACGTCAAAATATTGTCTGCCAATCTCACACTTGGGCAAATAAGTAAACAATTTTGACGAGAAATCAAATATTACATTCACTTTGATACCTTCCATGGCCCATAGACCTCCAGGAGTATAGTATATTTATGAAGGCAAGCTTCGTCAGTTATCAAGAGGCATTTGAAGTTATTTCTAGTTATATATACAGTCCTTGGAATTTGACAGAAGTTTGTCTTCTCAAAACATCAGTAAGATCATCCAATGACATAATCCAGACATAGGAACATTGATTGGAATTGAAAAGGCAAATACGTTACGCAAAAAAAAGGCGGTAGGTTGGTTTTGAGTAATAATATTGTGTATTCTGTTTGCTTAAAACCCCCAACGCAGGAACCTAACTAGAGCGTAAATTGCTACGGTAACCGGTTCATTGATCCAGAATGCGGTGATGTTACCATGGAACTGTGGAACAAGCGGCGCATTCGGCGCCTGAGAAGAAACTAGCACCTTTTCAACGCCAGTGGGAAAGCTCCGCATTCGCCTTAGCAACCGGCCCACGTTTTTTTTTAGGCCAATCCGCCACTGAGCTGAAATAGGATACCTGGATACAGTGTATGTATCATGTGCGACCCTTAATTGGTGGCGCTTATTTCTTCATACTGCCGGTGCAAGATATGGTTTGTCTGAGACCAAATCTTGATTTAAGAATCGGGCGGTTTTGTTATTTTCATTCAAAACATTAAAATTTAGATATCACGACCTATTTATGTTTTTTGTTACTCAAGTTGTTGAGTACGTTGAATATAGTAATACCTTAACTTATAAAACTCCCAAACAGACGTGTGTGAATGTACATGTGTATTTGCGTCTGTGTGTTTGTGTGTTTGTTTTCAGGTATACGGATCCAAATTTAGGCATGCACCCTCGAGATATGAAACAGGAAATTGAAAAATCCTGAAACAATAAACTACTAACATTCAACAAATTTTGCAGGCGTCGGTAGTTGCCTTATGATAACTCCTCCAGGGAAATAAAAACAAGTCACTAATGTAAGAATGAAATAGGCCTGTCGAATTCAGAATGGAATTATAATTCATTAGAAGGAGATGAAGAGACTGATATTTAAAGCGGCCGCTCGGGACTTTAGACCCCCTACATCAGCTTTGAGAACACCTTGTCTGGAAAGCGAGAAGTTTGATATGTGTCATTTTAATGAAAGTTGGTTGCAGATGGCAGTTATAGACATTAAATAATGGTAGAAGGGTTGCGGTGACGCTGTTTGTTGAGCAATCAGTGTTGTCAGGCACTTTTCGAAACTTTTTCGCTTCGTTTTGTTTCGCTTTGCTTTTTTTCCGTCTTGTCTTGATTATCTTCGTTTTGTTTCGTTCCGTTCCGTATCGTTTCGTATTGTTTTTTTGTTTTTTTTTCACTTGGCATTTTTTGTCTTGTCTTGTCTTGTCTTGTCTTGCTTGGTTTCTTTATGTTTCGTTTCGTTTCGTTTCGTTTCGCTTTGCTTTTTTTGTTGTCTTGTCTTGTCTTGTTTGGTTTCTTTTTGTCTTGTTTCGTTTCGTTTCGCTTTGCTTTATTTGTCTTGTCTTGTCTTGTTTGGTTTCTTTTTGTTTTGTTTCGTTTCGTTTCGCTTTGCTTTATTTGTCTTGTCTTGTCTTGTTTGGTTTCATTTTGTTTTGATTTGTTTCGTTACGTTTCGCTTGGCTTTTCATTGTCTTGTCTTGTCTTGTTTGGTTTCTTTATGTTTCGTTTCGTTTCGTTTCGCTTTGCTTTATTTGTCTTGTATTGTCTTGTTTGGTTTCTTTTTGTTTTGATTTGTTTCGTTTCTTTTCGTTTCGCTTTGCTTTATTTGTCTTGTCTTGTCTTGTCTTGTTTGGTTTCTTTTTGGGTTTTTTTCGTTTCGTTTCGCTTTGCTTTTGTTGGTTTGTCTTGTTTCGTTTTGTTTTGTTTCCCTTCGTTTCGTTTCGTTTCGCTTTGCATCTTTTGTCTTCACTTGTTTCGTTTCGTATTGTTTCTTCTTTGTTTTTGTCTTGTTTCGTTTTGATTCGTTTAGTTTGTAGAACAAGGTTAACATTCGGTTTACCATACAGACATTAAATATAGGCCTACATATACTTTCCCCTTTTTATCACGTCTTTCATCACTTCCGTGGCTAACCAACACTAAGAATGTTTGCTAGCCACGACACGTACACTTACAAGGTATATTTTTCGATCTATTCTGAATATTCAATCGAAGTCAGTGGAATTTACTTGAAATGTGAACAGATATGTTGTTTAATATTCGTTCTCGATCCCATGATAACCTTATCTCCTTTCTTTTACACACAGATTCCTTCCATGAGCGTAATAAACCTTAACACATAAACGGCCAGGACATGAAATAATCCACTATATACTAAACCGTAGAAACCTCTCGTGTCGCTCACTGCCGCGCATTTTCTATAAGAATCTTACACTTGACTTTGATAACATTTATGCAGTTAATTTACGATCAAACATTTGACTTTGCTTGCAAGCTCTGTCATATTCGTTTTGAATTTATTTACGTTTCTGTTATTGTTATTTGGCCTCTAGTATGACACCATAGTTTATCACTGATCGGCTTCAGTATGACATACCAACATGTTAAATTATCCCCAGTAAAAGTTCAAATCAAAGTAGATAAAATCCCACAAATGTTTTGTCTTCTCGGTGGTTAGGCCTACACCTAAACAAAATGTTCACGAAACGTCTGGCGCGAAAGCCTTATCCTTGCCATAAAGACTGTCACATCCACTTTTTAACCACTTGAATGAGAATTTAATCGATCGCGAAATATTCTTCTCCTCGTGTGCAACCATCAACTGTCAAACATTCCTTAATCAAGTACATATTTTATAAATATGAACTCCAGTAATTGTTGGTAACTACAGCAAGAAGTGATATCCATTGAGTCTGCATGGGTGGGTATATAGTGTTACTATAGCAACAAATCTAACGCTGAAATATATGTAAGAATGATGGTGATGTTACTGGTAAGATGCTGCCCATTTGCTCAACCATCACCCCTCACCCCTCCCCCTACCCCACCCCTCCTGAAGGCGCTTATCGTTGAAGCAAGTATTAATACTCGAAAATCATAAATATATTTGACCAAATACTGTCATGCATGATTACAGGGGAAAAATTAGTTTCTTTTTAACATGGTAAACTACCAGTATGTATCTATACGACGTCTATCATACTATGTCATACATATATACCTATGACCATATCTTGCTATAATGACAGCCGTGGGTTACGGAAATGTCACACGCCCGTCCATTTACTGGGGAAAATAACTCGCGGTAAGACATTAACAAACTTGAGAAAAAACAACAGTGTCAGTTATTTTGTTTTTTTTCCTTCTTTAAATCGAATCAATATCTCTTTCTTGGAGGCTGGCATTCTGCGACACAGGTGGTGGTGTTTCTATTTTATAGGTTGTTTGCTAACAGGAACTCAAAAATCGATGGAATGTGTGTTCCAAATAAGCTCTGTTATCACTTATTCATATCCCTGATTTGTTTGGAAGTTATTTTCATAGCAAAAACAGCACGAACTGGCGACGGGGAATGATTCAGGTCAAAGGTCACTCGAGCAAAACCTGATGACACTTAGTAATTTCTTTCAATTGTCAATTCAGTTTGACGATAAGCATACTTGATATAATTTGTCGTGTTTTGGCTGAGCTTAAAATAAAGAAAAAAGTCCCATAAATTCGTAATCACGTCAAGGTGATGTTTATTTATATATAGAAATAACTTTGTAAATCTGAAGCAGAGATTGTCAATCAGTTCCATGTGGAATGTAGCATCCTTAGACCTCAGTGAGCCTACTGGGAGGGGAAGGGGTAGCAGAACATCGGATCGAAACACCTCCCAAACTCCACGCCACTGCTGGCTAAAAATCACAACACAATACAAATTTAGGGATGCGTACGGATCACCAACGTATGCAGATTGTCACGATGGTAGTGTTTTGTTTTACTTATTTGTAAGCAATTTTTAAAACCTGTGCCTTGCCCGAACCGAAGCTTCCCCCCCCCCCCCACACATATTTCATGAATTGAAAGGCATTTAGCCATTCAGTCGCATAGGTCAAGTAAGGTCATGTGAATTTTATTCCTTTGTTTAGTATCCACTACGACATCACGTTGCGCATAGACGCAGTTCGAAAGTATGAATTAGTTTCGTAAAACATTGTATGGATTGAGACATCTATTAACAGACGATGAAATGATGAATAGAGAACAGTGTATGGTACTTACGTGCTACTGTAGATTTAACGATGAAAGAAATTAGTAGGAGTTGGAACAGTCTTAGAAATACACAGGACCACCTGTCAGAAGAAACAGAGAGAAAAATGAGAGTTTAGTATATTTGCATATGTTTGTTTGTTTGAGGTTTTCTGATTGTCTTCCATCAGGATAAACTTGCTCACCAGTTCTGGGAACATTGAAGCAAATAGTACGAAAGATTAAGGAGGACGGTTAATTGACTTAAATAACTAACCAATTATGGAAATAAATATTTTTGTTTACGTAAAGTATGAAAATTCTACTTCAACTTCCTTCTAATATTGCCCCAACCCGCACCAAAATCTTTGAGCAGGCTCAACTTGAGAACAGATTTCAAAAAGAACTCAACTAGGGGTCTCAAGTTTATACTGTATCCCAGGGCAATATAAAGGAAAGTTACAGGTATAATATATAGATATAGTAGAAATGTCTCAGTGAGGACAAAATGAATTGAGAGAAGTTGTAACATAGTTGTGGAAATTTAAAAAGGATTGAAAATTCTAGTATATTTGGGGTTAAATTGAAGACTTTTAATTTATATATGAACTATGGTAGTGCACGGCTATCTGCGAACACCCAGAAGTTATTCACGGTCTAAGAAAGATTGTTCAAATCAGTAGGCCTAATTAACATAATCACTTTATGACGATAAATCCATCCGAGCAAAATATGCTAATTAGGGAAGGATGGGGGTGGGGATGAGACAGAAATCAGATCAATGTTACCTGGTTTAGAAAGCATGGTACAGCGTATAACATTGGGGACCATGGAACACCCCCTCCCTTCACCCCCCCCCCCCTTCCCACCGAAGTCGATTTTCCCTGATATTAATCACATGTTTCAACATGAATATACCAAACAGGCCTCAATCGTTCCTTGTCACAGATTACGTAATGGCGAGATTATTCTTTTGTTAAACTTTACAAGTAGCATTTGCATATTTGTTGTTCCAATTTCGCTGATGCAGCCTATACTGCGTGAAGGCTAAATACTGCTACAGAGGGAGAGAGCGATAGCCCATCAAGAACACAAGGAAGTTCCCGGCACGTATAGCAAGGTTGTAGACGATTCGGAATTCTCGTAACAGACTCTGCAAAACCCCAAACTGATACGCAGTGTTATATATACATATTGACAAGATTTAAAGCCTATACTCTATCAGAAGGTGACCTGCAGGTTGATTTTAACACCTTACAATTAGGACAAATATAGGATAGAATGAAAGTTATTTTGCTGCTCCCTTCCGGTGGCAGATAGTACACGAGGGAACTGCCATCCTAGTAGTTTGTGTAGTCATAAAATGATTCATGAACCTATATGCGTTTATACAGTTAGCATAAATATGATTTTTAATTGATTCGTCTAAGACTATAAGAAGCGATTTTCCAAACCAGAAGTAACCAGTTACGCTACTTCGATTTCCTTCGATGATCTAATTAAATCTCACAAAATAAAAAAATAAAAGAATTACAACCCAATTGAGCATGGAAACTGTACATATGCATGCAAACTTGTGCATAGTACGTATTTCCTTGGCCTATACAGAAACCATAAACAAACTACGGTAGATCAATCGCTCTTGCGATAAAAAATACCCTACCTTTAACGTCGTCTTAGTGTATAGACTTCAATGAGACTGAGCCGAAATGTCTATTACTTACCAATTTCGAGATTGAACAAACCAAGAAATACAAATATAAGTAAATACAAATCTGAAATAGGCATTTTGCGATCATTCAGAGTTAAAATGGAAATACTTATAATTATAATTGTCAAGTGTTCCCCATGGCTATTCGACAAATTAGTGGTCAATTGGGACTGACTATGCAAGTACCCCACATGGTATAATTTCAGTGCTTAGTTATCCCTGCTAATCGGACCTACCCGAAAACAAAATATATCTTTTAAAGTACATATTACATGATCACTGCAAAAAAAAGTGGAACATTAAAAATACTCCCTGTGGACATTTTCGGAAAGATATAGGATAGCATAACGACCGTTAAGGGAGGAAAAGTAGTATTTGATAATATTTATACCACGATGCATGGGAGGCGCATGTAGTGTATGATACTGCCATGATATGCAAAGAATAGTCTGTATGTTATACACAATACCTATAATTCAATAATTTACATCGTAGAGAATAGCAAAATGACAAAAAAGGATGCATCTACAAATGAAAACCAGTGCATACTATATGTCTGTGTGGGTATTCATTGGGGTCGTGGTGGGAGGTCGGGTGGGGGTGCAGAGCTTATAGTATTTGTTATTTTATCATGATGACAAAAATAATATTCAACTGGCAGCGGTGGGATTCGAACCCACGCCATCGAAATGACTGGTGCCTTAAACCAGCGCCTTAGACCACTCGGCCACGCTACCTTTGCATACTTAATGTGTTTTACAATCGAGGTATATCATGTATGAAAGAATACATTTGGCTTTCCCGTGGCAACTTAAAGGATATAACACGGATCAAGAAATATAAAACATTTATACAAAAGAAGACACGTTAAAACGTACAAGTGACGCTCTACTGGAAGGAATAGAATTCGATCCAGTGTGATCATATTAAACTGAGTCCTTTCACCCGCTGCTTAGAGAACTCGTCCATGCTACTATATCATAATGGGCTTACATAAGGTTTTGACTATCGAATGCAATTAGCTCGCCTTATATTCTGAAATTTGATGTATACACATTAGTCATACCGAAAAATATGTAAAGTTCTAGTTTGCGTTTTCTCTATAATGTTCCATTTTAGTGTCCAAAAACAAAACAAACAGAAGGTCCCATTACTGTTAATAATTATGACAGTACAGTCTAAACTGACATACAACAATTGTTTCGCCAGTACCTTTGATGGGCAAACTGGCTGTAGAAGCACAAATAAATTTCACTTGAAAATTATTTGTATAAATTAAAAATTTCTTTTAATGCAAAATGGGAAAATGGTTGATGATGTTTGGTTACATTTTTTCTTTAAATTTAAAACACGATATTGCATTTGACTATACTCGTAATACAAGTCGTTAATATTGTCCGTATAGCTAAAATGTAACATATCGAAAGGTCTTGATATCAAGGTACAGCACAAATTGTCACGAACGGCGTTCCTCAAATAACAGAGACGATCACAGATTATTTGGGATTTTTTCAGTAAGGCCTCATTGCCGTTGAAATTCAAACGGCGCGGCGAAACATTGGTGTTGTCCCAGATAACGTTGACTTATTGAAATGTTTTCGTTATTTATCATGACTATAGAAGCAAACCATGACCTTAAAATGACCTTGAAGTCACACAGCCGCATCGGTGGCACCAAACTTAATATTTGGTGTCTCTTAAAGAAGTATGCTCATGGACTGAGAGCTCAAATCAAAACTTTGAGAAACGAGCTATAATTAAAGTTATTATTAATTTGTTTCTGTTCTACACGCATTGTACTGAGTATTTTATATGAGTGTGCTTCACTGTACATGGACACCCAGACAAATGTTTGTAACAGAGAGTGAGGGGAGGGGGGGGGGGGGT
>JAIPMN010006214.1:0-40462 GCA_020650975.1 Apostichopus californicus
GCAAGAACGAACAATACGTAAAGAGGAAAAACTACAAGCAGCTTTTGTTTCAACGTGGAGATATTGTTTGAAAATCTTCTTGATTTTCTTTAACTTTGCCGGTTTTCGCGGATTTAATAACTCAATATCAGTCAGACTGGCCGAAAGAGATTCTGTGATCTTTTCATCCTACTTTGAACTTTATACCACAATCTTGGGTAGCAAATCCTGCCCATAAGTGTTCCAGTACTAAAGGGGCATATGAAATTCAATGTAAAATGTTTCCAGTTGGGATAAAAAGCCCAGTCTTAAGATTAATGTTCAGGTGGAGTGCTTGTAGATATTAATACACAGACAAAGTATGTTGACCTGAGGGGGTTATTTGTGAGTACCACAATCCTTTGAATCATGCATTAGAAGAATGCATATCAAAATGATAACAGTTCATTATATAATTTAAAATGTCTAGTTCAACAACATCAGCTCCTATTCTTTATTCACAAGGGGGCAGACTTATTTAAGTATTTATGTATATGTTGTCACATATGCTGATACATTGTTGTAACAAGCTAAATGAAAATTCACAGCTCTTTTGGCACTGCCATTGCCCTTCAAGAGTATGGTAACCCAAGGGAGAGTAGATGAATAGAAAAATTATATTTTATCAGACTAAACTCCCCTGTAAGAAATGTCAGGATATTCATTGATCGCTTTGCCACTGAATTGCCATACACAATTTCTATCATGGCCTTTTGTCTATAGCAAGTCACATTACATGCAAAAAAGTTTGAAACTCTTCATGGAAACTGAGTGGCTTAATTTTATCTGTTGGTGGACTTGAACCACCTGCTGAATAAATTCTGCATCACCTGAACAGATTGTAATTATGGCCAAACAAATTATCAAGAAGAAATCACTTACTTAGCCGACAGTTCACTGGCACCTTGAATATTGAAGTTATCTACTACAAGACTTCTAATCCTTGGGTCTCTAAACTAAACTTCGACCTAACGTAGGGCCTTTATGAACATGTTTCTTATTACTGTTAGGCCTAAGCTGCCATCAGCCTCAAACTGCAGCAAAGCCTGGCTCATATAATTTTCCCAAACGAAAAATGTTCAAGTCACGAGAATACATTAAGTCTCCTCTCATTTTTACTTTAGGCTTCAATTAGCCCAGGCTGCCGAGTTGCCGTCATCTTCAGGGTAGCCATCATCTACAACTTAATTATATCAGTTATTTACATGTTCCATTTCATTTTAGCGTGCCATGGCAACAGGCTCTTGGCTCTTAGAAACGGAAGTACGTCACCGGTCAATTATGTGTCGATGAAACACTTTGAAGCTAACCCCAGCCATATGCTTCATACCTCTAGGCACCATTACCTTCTTCGCTCCAGGATCATACGTTAGGTTTGTCTCATCATAGTTGTACATCTATGTTGAGCGAGTCGACTCCATTCGTGATGTTTCAAGGTTTTGAAAGTACTTACTCTTCTATAAGTCATTAATACCAACTCGTGCCCTTGACTGTTTTATATTTCAATGAGTTACGCTTTGCAAATAAGGAAACAAAGTCATCACCAGGCATAATGTTTTGAACTGTGGTTCCACTCTGTGATTTGAATCTAGATAATGTTTAAAATCCATTAGGGATGGTGAGAGGGTGGTGCCTCCATTTTAAAACTTCAGATACTGTTTCAACTATTATAAACATCTTTGCAAGATTGCTCAGTACTGGTGATCTTCCAACTGATTGCAGATGTTTTTTCTTCAGTTTATTTTGCAACATTGCTCGAGGCACACCTGTACGTCTCGCTTGCTTTTACTTGAGGCATTCCATTCTCAAGTACAAGTAGCACAGCTTTTAATTGGCCTACACTGTAAGGTTCCCGTTCCCTTTGACGTTGTTACGAACCATGAATTGACTTCACTGACCTGAGAAATGATGGCAGTGGCTTGTATCATTGCATAGTAAATTTTGTGTACTTTTTCAATATTTCTTTGCATAATAATCAAAGCAGTGTACCTGAACAATATTTCAATGAACATAACATACTGGCCAAAACCTACAGGCCTACTCTAGTGAATACAGCAAACACATCTACACAAAACACAGTAGGCCTAGCCTAACTGGTAGCTTACACTACAGTACAGTAGCTGCATACTTTCTTGCGAACAAGGTTGATGTCAAAATGTAATGGTGCAGCATTAATGATCCCTCCTTGATAACCTTATAATGTATCGTATGTAACAGAAAATGCGTATGACAGCTTGAAGAAGTTATTCCAAATCAGTGACGGATGACTTACTGATATTTTCAATGAAAATCTGTGGTTAGGAATCATTGACTTGCACATACCTGAACAAACCCGGAAGTGTTTTTCGCGCATCTAGTACATGAGTTATAGAGTAATGTTAGTGAACTGTGAACTGAAATGTTAGTCACTCGATCATTTTACTACTAAGTAACGTAAATTTGATGTTACCAAAGTAGCATATGCCCATTGCGCATTACTCCTGAATACAACAAGACCATATATATAGCGTTTATTACAGAGTTCTTTCTCTGTGTCACCAATTTGCTGCCGTAGATATATGAGTCATAAACAATCCTCTGGTTACAAACAATGATATCGTTTGTCACCTCTTATCGAACTCACCTCTGGTGACATGCCAAACACCGCATGCGCACGGTACAGACATTACGTCATGTCTCTTCAAATATAGTTATTGACATCATTGTGTCACCCTGGTATTCAATGTAAACAATTTGACAATGCCGTCCTGCTTTCTGGCGCAGACCATCTAAAAATCCTTAGACCCTTAAGACGATTGAAGAAGAAAGGAGACGGTAGCTAGTAAGTCGTAGCCTTTAAATAGACCAATGCCTGACAACTGTGTTAGCAAACTTAAAAAGGGCCGAACCGGATCAAATGGGTGGTTTCTTACCCATTAAATATCTCTCCTGTTCCCTAACATGATGCTCAGTACATATATTTCTAGCCCCTAGGCCTAGGTCTTATGTTGTCAGAACACTGGTATTACTAGACTACAGTGTAATGGAAGTAGGCTAGTTTTGGGTACAGTATTAAGAACGTAAGAACGTAAATTGCAATACTGTTATATAGTACGTATGTGGTTGTCTGTTAGACAGTTAATGCAGTTGAAAAGGCAAACGGTAACCTCTTTTTCGAAGGTTCAGGCTAGGCCTAACAAGGCTATAGAGAATTTGTAAGACTTGCACAATAGATACTAATAACTAGAAGGTACAGTACAGTGCATGAGTTCTGTTGACTGCTCTCAAAGCCAACTTTGAAACATAGCTAAACAGTATAAGCTCACCTCTGACACTGTCATTATCATGACTTGTAATTTTAAATTACCTTGTATTCTTCAAAATGAGCATAGGCAAGGGTGCAAAGAGCACTATTGTGGGGGGGGGGGGGATTTAGGGGTTATGTCATCCAGGGAAAGGATGGCCGACCCTACAAACTAAAATGAAGGGTGCTTAGAAACATTGAAGATTGTTTTTACTGTTAAGGTTGCTTTGCACATGTATACATGTTAGTTAGTAATATGCTGTCTCCATGAGCATCTGCCCTGATTTTACTCATGGGGAGGGGGGGGGGTGGAGAAGCAGGAGGGAGAGTAGGTAGGGCTGTTGTTCTCCTCAGCATAGGTCAACTGGTCTAATATACAATTGATATGGTCAACGTTTAGATATAATAAGCGGAAAATAATTATCTGTTATATTCATCAGATGTTGGATTCTCCCTCACAATTATAGCTGTGCTAATAACTACTTTTGAATTTATGTTTGAAGTTTCAAAAGGATGGTGTACACCCAACCCCGTCCCATGCACCAGCCTGCTGTGACACTACTCCTGACAGTAGCTTTTTCAACATGCCTTTGCAAGGTTATTTTAAAAGCAAAAAAGAATCATAAAACATGTTTGGATAAGTTTACTTCATTAGATCATGTCTCATCTACATCATGTCTCGTCCGAATTTTTCATAAAATATTGCCCATACATTTCCACCATTTTGATCTCCCTCTTAACAAACAAGTAAAAGTTGTGTTCTTAATACAATTCAGCATTCACAAGTAACAACTTTGTCTATATTTGAAGAAACGAAGACCAATTTACTTTTATTCTGACAGTACAGATCACTTCCATGACTACAGTAATCTAAGTGCATTTACATCCTGGGCAGTTATTGAAGTAAGTTATTAAAGGTTCACAGTGTTCAATGTAGCAGTTTTGAATTCTCTGAAGTTTGTGTCTCATGAAAGACTATCTAGATTGTTCCTGTGTAGAAACTTGCTATAACACCTCTTCGACTTAGTAGTTTGACCATTTCGCAGAGCATTCAGTGATGCCATACTGGATAAATTATTCCCTGGTTCATATTTTCATTTAATTTTCAGAATGGCTTGGATGGACTAAGGGATGGAGATATCCCAGGTCGATTGTTCTCCTCTCAGATCAAGACCAATGATAGCATAGCTTTTGGTGCTGGAAGAAGGAATCCTTCCATCTCGGTCTAGCAGTGTCTGGAGGAGGAAAATAAACCTTAAAAACCGTTGGATCTAGATTCATACAAACCAAGCCTCATGGACGAGTATGAGAAGATACGATGTTTAGGTCAAGGGTCAGCCGGATCAGTCTACCTCGTCAAGAACTACAAGACAAACAAGTACGTCTGTCAGAATGTGTGACTCATTGCTGGTATTTTTGAGAGATCTGCCAACCGTTTTTACAGGTTCAATATCCAATGCAGTGCTCAGTTAAAAATTAATCACATACTGTACAAAACATGTTCCTTAACCACAATTATTATTCTAAAAGATTCACGTGTCCTACTCAAGGCTTACTACAATAGCTCACCAAAATCATTACAGCGGAATTTTCTTACAGTTGGGCCATTACTATGGTGATCTTATGAAAGTATTCCATTCAGGGAATAGTTTAGTGTTCAAATTTACAAAGTAGATCTGAAAATTTGTCTGATATATAATACTATGTAAATGGTTGCCATCATAACACTTGCTTAGTCCATGAAGAGAGATCTGCCTTAATTTATTGGAAAACTTCTGTGCCTAAAATGAAAAATCAAATCTACATTATGAAACGTTCCCGAAAGGTAAGGAGCGCAGTATTGAAGAATTTACCATGCACAGACTCCTGATGTGTGACTCATTAATCTTTCTTTGGCTTTGAGTACAGCGTTTTCATTTGCTGCTGTGTTGGATGAATCTAACTGTAATAGTAGTTACCAACTTTGCAATCAGTGTTATAGTCATTGCTGACTTGGCAATCCGCAGTCCCGCTCCCAATTTTGCAAGGTCGGTAACATTGACTCCATAGTTTGCCCTTTTGGTAAACCAAAAATTAAAGAATATCTTCATAAAACTGTCAGTGGCATTTTGTATTATGCTTTATCAAACGTTATTGTGTGTTTTAATGAAGCTGCTTTGCGTTGTATGCGTGGACAATTTTAATCATTTTATCTTGAAAAAAATTAGGCTCCTGGCAATTAAGAAGATACAGTTGGATGAGTCCAGGAAATCAAGAAGGAGAGAATCTGTGGAGAAAGAGGCAAGGTAAGGATAAAGGGTCGGTGAGGATATTATTTCATGGATCCATGGAAAGGATAAAGTTGTAAAAATGTACTGTTGAGACACTCTTACAAACGTCTTTTTGGCTGTTTATTACTACAGATTTTTCTTTTGCTCCCATTTTCAGTGTATAGAACTAATTGTTGGTAGGTCAGTTGGGATTGTACCTACATTGATCCAGCATTGCTACGACTGTAGGATTCTGTGTCCGGGACGCAATGCTTTAGCCAGGGATGCAAAATCTTCATATTGCTTGCGCCCAGCAGATGCAAACATTTTCCTTAGAGAAACAAACCTTAAAAGTACACACACTCACTACTAGGCCTATGTAAAACATAACAAAATACAATTTTATTTGAACATCTTTGTTTCTTTCTTTCCAAAAAAGTCAAAATTCTTTCAATCTGAACTGTTGATTGAAGTTGTTTGAAACCAATCAATCACAACAATCAACAGCAAGGTACAGGTAACAACATTTCCATTACAGAGATTTCCTTGCTAAAATTGGTCAATGTTGTGTTTCCAAATTTCCTGTGATTTGATTGGCTAATAGTCCCTTACCCATTGTCTGCAGACATTCTTGCACCTGTAGTGCTCAAATAAACACAAAGTATGCAACTACTTGTAAGGTCACCCTACCCTCTTGAACAGAGATAGTGAAGTTTGTGGTATAGGCTATCATATGTGTACACTCAAATATCATAACATTCGGACTTGTTGTCACAACAAGCGCTCATGGTACGAAGATGCACCTGAACTGTTTCTGAGACTACCACGTAATATTTGAATCATTAATTTGATCAGAAAATGTTATGAGTTAAGACGATCATGAATTTTGTGGGAAACTAACATCTCTGATACTGAAAAAGATGTTTCATCTCACAGTATGTTTCTTCTCTCCGCATAGAGAGTTGCTATACAAAATGTGCATTCATACCACAGTAGTTTTTTCCTTGCAAACTTTTTTGCGGTCCCTTTGACCACATGCCTCAGTCTGTTTTCCTGGTGCGACGTTTGTGTGTAAACTATTGTACTTCATGCATCGTCAAAAGTAGCCATTGAAGTTTAATTATTTTTAATCGATATTGCGTAGAAAGTTATATACATAGGCCTATTGTAATTTTTGTGAAGCTGGTTTTTTTGCAAACACTGCAACGAGTGCAGGGTAAATGTTGGATCAGGTTTTGAGGACTGCGCATGTGTAGTTGAAACTCTGAAGTTCAAACAGGCCTATGTATATATACAGCAGTGAACTGTGGAAATTTAGCGAGAGATTTGCACACTGTACAGTAGGTACATGGATTTTTGAAGAGTTGGTTGTTGGAACCGCTGCAAGGTCAAAGGATGAAGCTACTGAGAGTTGGGGAGTAGCGAAGTACAAGGGCGGAAATGGCAAGGTGGGCTAAAATTGGGTGTGCCTGGCCACCACTGTAAAAAAGTGAAGCTAAGGCACTGGTCTATTGGCCCTATTTATTGTGTAGAACATTACCCCCCATATGGGCAGTGATACGATTGCATCTTTACAACTGCACTAATAAAAGTAAAGTAGGTCATACAATAAATGCAATTGGTGTTCGATCGAGACGCAAGCTTTCTCTACGGGACTCAAACTTTTTGGGGGATTTTCTTTCCAAGGATGCAAGCTTTTCTTCTCTTGTAACATTACTGGTGATTATTCCTGATACAATCATCTGTTTGTCTCACTAGTTGATCCAATCTATCCTTTGTGTTAACAATAGGCTATAGATCTCTTAGTCACTGCTTTTTTTATGATGTTGAATCTAACTTGACAAAGTGTTTATAAATATTGGCAGAAATATATATATTTTTTTATCAGATTGGAATAAACAGTATAAAAGCAACAAACCAGCAATAATTGTAGCCTTTCTTCCAGCATCTGCCTTTGAATTTAATGAAAAGGTCATTATAACTTTATCTTCTTTTTGCTTCCTTTTACGTGTTCTCAGGATCCTTTCACAGTTGAGACATCCTCACATTGTCACCTTCTTTGATTCATTCTTCGAACAACAACAAGACTTGACATCCCTTTGCATCGTTCAGGTAAAGAACTAAAATTATGAGGCAGGAGTGTAAATATCGTGCCAATTCCGGCATTCCAGTCCGATTTTGCTAGCCATGGATAAATTGCTACAGCTTGTCCTTAGAGTGAAATAACTTCTGATCGAAGCCAAGGTCGGACATGTTTAGAATATCAGAACAGCCATTGTCTTTTCTTCTCTCAATGTTTTGCTGTTGCTATGGTGTTTGTACTGTATTTAGGAAAACTGAAATTTCACACTGAAATGATCCTACGAAAGTAGCTGAAATTTACTTTTGCTATATGCTCTATCACTTTTGCTAACGATGGCCTGGGAAATGCCCTAGCTTCTCCTGCTTAGCATGTGACCTAACTTGAACATTTCCTCATATTCTTGATTACTTGGAAAGTCACATCCTTATGGTTGTGCTAAGGATATTACTCATTACGTATTAACTACAATGGGTAGCTTTCTACAGTTAGTGCAACATGAGGTGAATTATGAAGCACTTAAGACAATACACTAGTATAGTTTACTCATTGTGGAATGGATCTCTGTTGTTGTAAACAGATAGTAAGTAGGTTTTGTGCAATGTGTTAGCAACGTCATACTTGAAAAGAACATTGATGAAACTGAGTTATTTCTGTAGAAGTGTCTTCACTAGTAATGTTTTGGAACATAAATTCTGTTGAAATGCATTTAAGAGTGTCAAATCTGATATGCAAATATATTTCCTGGATAACAATGAATTGGACCTAACCATTTTTAAAATTAAACATAAGTACCTTTGTGCGAATCACATTAAGAGACTTGCTTGCACACTTCATGTTGCGCGTTGTTATGGTAATATTTTTTTCCCATAATACATGACTGTGCAATGCTAAGTATAGACTATCACTAGTCCTCTTTCAGTGTGTTTGCAACAAACACCAATGAAAACCATTCTATTCAGTTTTGTACATGAACTGTGAGCAAAACTTTGCAGAAGATAATCTCAATTAAATTTTTGCAGAAACTGCTTGCACAATTTTATAAAAGCAGCTTTTAAGTTTTAAGTCATGATTTTGTGTTTTTTCAAAAATATTTTTTCTTTCTTGAGAATTTATGCTGTTTTACTATTTTTTTTTCTTCGGAAAACAACAGGATTTCTGTGACGGAGGCTCTTTAGATGCCAAAATTGAAGCACACAAGATCAAAAACAAAAGATTTGACGAGGGTAAAATTATGCAGTGGTTTATACAGTTAGCCATGGCAGTGCAGTACATACACTCGTTGAAGATTCTGCATAGGTAAGACTGGAATACCTACACTATGATAGGATTGCTTACAAGTTATTCTTTTCAAATCTTTCTCTCACAAATCTCGAATTGAGGCCCACTTAAACCTTTTTTGAACCCCTGGTATTCCAACTATTCTGAAGGAAAGAATTGCAATTTTTGTAGGAAAAAAGTGATTTGTTTATTATTTTTTTAAATATAAATTACTTAAAAAATTGCAAAATATTTTGCCATTTTACAACTAAACACCCTAATTCAATAAAGGGTATGTGGTGGATACCCCCTCTCCTTAAACCCCTTCAGCAGGCCACAACATACACCACTGGAGTGCGGCCATGATGATCAAAGTATGAAAGTTGGGCTTACCAAAAAAAGAAATTTGAATATTAGGGTACCAGACTGTGAACCTTAGTTAACAACACGTTTACTGAATAATTGTCCATACTGTATGTGTGAATAAAAGGGAAGCAAGAAGAAACATTACATGATGTGTATTTTAACAACAATAAAAACAGTGAAGAAGGCCTTGCTCGGTCTGCTTATTGCACCGTTTACATGTGTGAACACAAGGATTGTCACAGAACATTTTCTTGATAATGTTTGGGCATTTACATTCAGCTAATAAGTTCTTTTTCACTGCATATTCCCTTTGAACAGAGTACTAAGTGAATTATCATGTTTAACACTTGACTAACATTGTACTAATGAACTTTGGAAAGAAGTCAATTAGCTAAATTGGTAAGTCATTATTTTTGGTGTTCATTATTGAACTGCATTAATAACATTGGTAAACAACATTAATTATGAAAACAAGTCAATTTCTTGCCTGAATAGTGAAATGGATACAGCACCATAAGAAGGATTGTGTGTTAATAGTTTAGAATACTCATTGATTTTCAGATATTGGTATCACAACTAGAGAGTTCTCTCCAGTTCTGTTTGGAGGTACAACAGGTACAACACAAATGATTAAAGAAACATTGCAATTTTCTTACTCAATACTTTAATATTCGATAAATACCTTTTATTATTTGCACAGAGATCTTAAAACGCAGAATGTGTTTCTCACCAAGAATGAGGTGGTGAAGTTAGGTGAGTATTGCTCTGACCTGGGTGTATGTTGTGATAATGTATAAATGTCGGGTGTATATATATATATATATACATATATATATTTATCTTTATATATCACCACTTTTATTTTACATGAATATATTTTTGTAAATATTATACTTTTTGTATGATGTGCTAGACAGAATGTAATCTTGACTCCTGTGATTTGAACAGACTGAAAAAGTTGTTGCACGCACCTAGTACAGTAAAGTCAAACTGTGAGTAATCACTAAAGAAACAACATTTATAACAAAAACAACATACAAACTAAGGGACAAGTCTGAGTTATGAAGAAAAGTATTTATAGGAGTGTTACTGTAGCTCAGTGGTTAACGCCAGTGCCTTTCAATCATAAGGTCCTGAGTTTGAATCACTCCAAGATTAATGTATGTCGACCATTTACAGAGTTGTTGACAATTCATAATCATGGACGTTAAATATGAATCTAAGAGACTGACCTCGGTCAGCTTGCGGCTTTGATAAGCCAACGATGGCTTCTTCGCGAGTTCCTGCTTGCAGGAGGATCTAAAAGTAAATATAGCTTGTAGGGAACATTTGCTCATAGCTCATTTTAGATTAAGAATCTCTAAGTTTCTTGTTTTTTCTGTCAACATTGCTGCTCATAGCAGTTGTAAAAGTGTTGGGAGTACTGTTTTGCTGTCAATAGTGAAAATTTCATATGTAGCATCTACGAAATAACAACAAATTTCTGATTCTGATGATGTGGTGAAAGTTAGAAGTATGATAAACTTTATAAATTGATAATCATTGTTTTACTGATACGAAAGTGTCCATATGGCAATGCTTGTCTTAACCTCCTGAAAAGATGAGTTTGTTAGAGTTTTGCATCATTTTCTCCTCGTTCTTTACATATTGCAGGGGATTTTGGAATTGCTCGAACACTAGAAAACACGATCGACAAAGCTATGACCATGGTGGGAACACCAAGTCATATGAGCCCGGAACTGTGCCAGGATATGCCTTATAATAACAAATCAGACATTTGGGTAATTTTCATTCATTTTTGTAAACAGTCTTCTTTCCACCCTATGATTTGTAACCAACTTTTTTTTTATTTTGATGGGGGAAAACAAATTATTGGCTTTTTGATGAATAAAGAGGAAAAAGCGAACAGGAAAATTTCAACAGATAAATAATGAGGTTATTAAATAGATGTCAAGAATGAAGAAGCTAAATGTGCTTGACGGAAATGTGAACAAAGTTTGTATATTGTGGTGCGGTCGTAAGTATTCACATTCTTAATGGGGTAATATCGTATAGCGCCACCATTACCAGACATTTTATGGTATACTCCTCTGAACCCCCTGAATATACTCTCTTCAAGTGGCAGTTTGAACACGTCACGCCATCTTGTTTGTCTCGTGTGCAGTCTCAGCCTACCCAAATTACGACTGTTATAAGGTCAAGAATTGTCAAGTTAGAAGAGAATTGGAACCAGTGACCCACTGAAAATAATACTTGTACATACAGTATCGAGTGAAGATCAACACTGGCGCAAAGTTAGGGGCAACCCGCGGCTCTGTACAAACCAATGGTACAATATAGATACTGTATTAACCTTGCAACTCTGCAGTGACTCATTTGTAGGATATGCATATATGTTGTAACTACTCTCCTCAGTGGCTGAAATTTAGAAAGCATTGTCTCTCCTGACTAGAAACAGAATTGTACACCTCTCCCCTCCCCATCCCATCCAACCCACCCTTAAAATAAGATATTGTTTACCAGAATATCAATTGTTATCTCCTTTGTTGAGTCACAAGTATTCTTTTTTTTTCATTTTGCAGGCCCTCGGGTGCCTCTTGTTTGAAATTAGTGCCTTTGAACCTGCCTTTGATGCTAATAATCTCATGGGACTCATCTACAAGATTGTAAAAGGAAACCATGCTGTAAGTATATATAAACATGACCCTGATAAAACCAGACCAACATACACTCAAGTTTTGATCTGTGCACTTTGTGTTACTTTACATGTTATTTGAAACTTGAAGCTGTATAATTATTGTTCATTTAGCTTTAACTAGCGAAGTTTGTAAAGGAAAAAAAGCAGGAAATTCTTGAAATTTCTGATGCTTTAAGATGCTTTTATTTTGCTCTGTGGTTATGTTAAATTATTTAAAGTAGATTTTTGGGTTGATTAGGGTCAATTTTAAATATTACCCAGTATCAATAAGAAAATCTCATAACGATGTAGTTCATAGCCTTGCCTACACAAGCTTCATTTCCATAAGAGAAAAAATGGGGTAAAAAAATAAAAAAACAAACAGATTGTAAAACATTTTTAAATTTTCGATGTATGGGGTTAGTATGCTGGAGTGCAAAAGTGATCTAGCGACCAATTTTTTTTTAAATCCTACTGAACTTAATTTTTGTTAATTATTATGAATGTTGTCTTGGTTTATTCAACTGTGATTTAAGTTTGATCATCACCTACAGTAACTGACTCAGATGACATTTAATTTCGCAATACTAAGTACACAACTTCAAACCTTAAAATCTACTTCAGAAAAGTCTAGTTTTTACCGTTCTTTGTCATAAAAGGAAATATCATGCTGCCTCCAAAAGTGATCTATTATTAAAATCGATGGTTTATAAACTGTGGGGTACAATTAACTCAAATGTGGGTCACATGAATTATTCTGTGGTCAGCAGAATATTTTTTATATATATATTCCAGACCTCAGAATACAAAGCTACAGTTTTCGGAGCTTGTTGATGTCCATATTTGTCTTCATTGCCGATGTGTTTTCCTTGTGTGGTTAAAGGGAAATTTCCGCTTGATAGAGGTCGGGTAAAGGTCAATGCTACCCTCGCCAAATGGTGTTTAGGGTGTGACCTTTTATCACCGCCTCCTTGCTTTGCATACTTACGTAATCGATGCATACTTACGTAAAATGTGAGTTTACATGCTTCATTCCTCTATTAGTTCAGAGGGGCGTCGCATGTGCTCTCATAGCAGAAATCCTAAGTAGTATTTTTCACTGTGGTACTGCCGACCTGCTTGTACAAAATAAACTGGTAAAACACCTCCTATACGTTGTTCAGCGTCATTGAGCGTCGTCTTGGTGACAATATTCATGGATTATATTTTCTGGAATTGCATTTCTAAATGGGCAAATTGCTACACAAGTGAACAATGCATACCAGTGTTTGTAAACAGGAACCGTAGTACTTTACAGGAGACAAAGCTCAGAGCCTTCAAAGTTGCTATGCAAACTTTGAACACTAAATTATTCTGTTATTGTAAGCTAGCTTTCATGCATTATTACATTTACAGACTCCTGGTGTGAATCCACCAAAAAACATTGAAGCTTTAATCTTGACTTTTTGTTTAAACTCTTTAACTTTTTCTTGTCTCGAATTAACAGGATATTCCTTCCATATATTCACAAGACTTCCAACAGCTTATCGGTTCCATGCTATATAAAGATCCCGAAAAGAGACCAAGGTAAATTTATACTGAAATATCTACCAAAAACAAGCCATTGAGCAGTATTAAATCAAGCAATTATCGCAATGAAATGTATTTTGCAATCTCCAAATACAAGTTTGAATGTATACAGTTACAGAGATTCTTTATCTCGACAGTCTAAAAATTATGTGGCATGACCCTCAAACGGGTCAAAAAACAGTTTCTGTTGGGTTGCAAGATTTTACTAGATTTTTTCTGCAGGTATTTGAGTTTGCCGACAGAGATTGGTAAAACTTTTTCTTCTTCTTCTAATTCCAAGCTAACTTTCGTGCATTGTAAGCATGGATTCTGATGGGTTGCTGTGCTTAAAGTTTATGGAAAACCAGTTTTACAGCACCATTACTATCCAATTCTTATCTTAGCTCTGCAGTAATAAACTTGTAACAGTTAAATATGGGGATTGCAATCTCCTAATGGTGTCTTATCATTACAATAATAGTTATTTTTATAGCACATTATACCAGCCGTCTCAATGTGCTTCATAAGAAACAAAATGAGTACAAAAAATACAGCATATAAGAACAACCTAACATATTATCCCATAGACACAAAAGCCTTAGGCTAGACTGCGTATATACCAGTCATGGAGGGTCATGTAACATGCTTCACAGTAGCACTTTACTACTATAAATGTACTCCTTGTTTTATGCATTCCGCAACATCTAATGTCATTGTATCATAGCTGCTACAGACCTGGTGAAGCAAATGAAATTAGCTGGAAATAGTGGCACAGTTTTGTCAATGTTTACAGTAATTTTTAATTCCAGTATTGTTCTTTTCCTTCAAACAATGGAACTTCAGAGGGAATAAAATGAACCATATCAGGACCATACACAGTGTATCTAAATATGAGCAGCAGACACTGTTCTTTTGCAGCACAAGTCTCCTTGCCGTATCTGCAAGTAACAAGCTGTAAATAAACATGGTATGAGTGGCCGCCATGTGCAATCTATATAAAGACTCCGACTGTTATGTGTTCAAAAAGCTGCTGAGGTTCAGGCAGATCAAGCCTGTTATGAGAAAGACAGTAAATCTCAACATTATGATCATCCAGACCTCAACAATATACTGTACATTCAAATTTATAATAAATACCAGTTATAGCTTTCAGTTGTGAACAAAACTACTATCTCTTTGACGGACAGAGGTGTCAATAATACGTTAGTAGAACCTGGGAGCATGTCACATGACCCTTTATGGTTAGTACTGTGTAGCAAAACATTCTAATCTATATATATGTCAATATGTTTTATCTTCTCATGCCCATGTAGTATTTTGAATATATTAAATTAAAGTAATCAAATAATTAACGTTCAAAAACTGAATTTTCCTCCTCAGTTCAAGTGCAATTCTCAACCTACCATTTGTTTCTATGCATCTGAATAACTTTATCGTGGAGAAGGAGTCCCTCCTGCAGACATGGAATCTTAAACGATTGAGGTAACAACCATTTACTTATCTCTCCTTTAGCCCCATCTGCCTAACTTGCGAACCTTCCCCACATTCTGCAAAAAATATCTGTTTAAAGGATAGTTTAACAAGTATCTTAGAGGATAGAAAGATATCTTAAGGATATTCTACCAGGTTTCTATTTAAAGGATAGTTTAGAGGAAGATTTATGGTTTGACGGAAGAAAGAGTAACTAATTCTAAGTATTATCCTGTTATAGATCCTATTGCATTTTTGTTTGGGAGAAATGTAACAACATCATGACATACAGGCATTCTTTTCTAGAACAGGTCAGAGTTCACTGATATTGTTTAACATTCTTGTAAAGTAACATCAAATTAGTTTGTTTATTAATCGATTCATGGCATCTCCTAAGTCGTCTTTGGTGTAAAAGTTAAAATATTCCCATCTTCATAAATGATACTATAGAGCCAATCACACCCACATCCTTTTGGTACATTTTCTATGATAAATGCTTCTAATCTTTTTTTTTACTATCGTTCTTTCACACCTCCAGTTTGAAACGACCTACAAGTGCCAATAAAGTAAGGAGCGATGTCAATTTAAACTTTGTAGGGGTCAAAGGTGAAAGGTCAGGCTGTAGGTCTGCATTTGAAGTCAGGAACTTTGATGGTCTGGCGTCAGGAGACTCAATAAAGACTGGTGAGGATGGTTGTCTCCCACTTTCTGAAAACTTGTCACTGGTTGTTATAAACTGTTTTGTTTTCTGGTCTCACATGAATTAGTAGTCATTTTGTGTTATCCCTCTGGCAGGGAATGCAGAGCCAGGAGGCAGAGGGCATTGTCCCCCCTCCCTTCCCCCTACCATGACACCTTGTTTGTGGAAGACCTCAAAATGACCTGTTCGTATGTAAAACATTGCTCTTGAACCCTCTGTTAATTAATGAAAAGTATACTCTTCCATTCTTAATGAAGAAGTATCACCCATTTGTTATTAACCAGAAAGTACTTTTGTGGAGAAAAGAAGAAAAAAGTAATCAGAAATTGCCTTTTTGTTGTACAATTGAAACAAATAGTAAGTAAAAGGTACTGTGTTGTTGAAATACTGAAATTTGTGGCACAGGCATAGGTTTGGGAACGTTTTGGGTTGAGCACATGATTTGTCACCTCAAGTACAACCCACAGCCCTTCCAGATTTTTGGCCCTCAACCTCCTGATTTAACCTTCTCAATCCTGAGGGAAATTTCGGAAACGTAACACAGGGAAATGTAGTATCGAAAACATGGCTACTGATTTACAAATCAGAAAGGACATGGAACACTAAAATCAAGAAGACTGTGACCTATAACTAAAGTGATTAATTCAAAAGAAGATCGAAATTTGGGTAAAATTGATGAGAATTTCCCCGAAATTGAAGAAAACAAACACTTATTTACAACTTTTGCAAATTCTCAATCATTTGTTGGGTTAAACCAATCTTCCCACTTAAAGATAATTATAAAATTGTTTCAAAAAGTATTTTGCTAGGACTCTTTAAATGTATCTATTTTAGATTTTTTTTTGCAGCCAATGAGGTAATGTTTCAGTGGAAAACAGGACTGTGTACCAGGTAGATTGGTTCTCCCATCTGTAATGCTTGGTCATCTGTTTCTTTAAGCTGTTCAGTTAACCCAACAAATGATTGACAATTTACAAATGATGTAAATAAACTATCGTTTTCTTAAATTTCGTGGAAAATCGCATCAAATTTACCCAAATTTCATTCTTCTTTTGAATTAATCACTTTAGTTATAGGTCACAGTCTTCTTGTTTTAAGGGTTCCATGTCCTTTTTCATATGTAAATGTATTAATTAATCACTTTAGTTATAGGTCACACAGTCTTCTTGTTTTAAGGGTTCCATTTCCTTTTTCATGTGTAAATGTATTAATTAATCACTTTAGTTATAGGTCACACAGTCTTCTTGTTTTAAGGGTTCCATTTCCTTTTTCATATGTAAATCAGTCAAAGTTTCATCATATAAGCTTTTATCAGAAACCTATTCACAGAAACAAAAATCAAAGACCACATACAATTTTGTTTTACCAAACCCATGATTGCAATAAGTGTAACCATAGATAATGGTTTGATCAGTACTGAAGTTGGCAAATAATGAAATATGTTTTACTTTAATGTTTTGTTTGTTTGTCTCTATTTGTTGCTAGATATATTACAACAGCAGGCTGTTGGTCGTGATCCTCTAGATTCGGGAGAGTACTCCGATGATTTCTCATCCAGCGAGGATGAGGATATCAACGAGAGGAATTCAGAGGATGGAGAAGTACCACTTGCAGAGGAGGAAGAAGGTTTGACACTGTTATTCTTTCAAAGGATAAATTAAACCCAATTATCATCTGTAGCTAAATTTGATAGAAATCATTGTCATCAGGGAATAGTTTATCCGGAACCGCTTCGCAATCTGCTATGCAAAGTGCTATGTAAAATGCAATGCAAAATGTATCTGTATGTAAATGTATCAAAATGTAAATGTTAAATTGCTTAAAAAGTTAAATGATGTATAGCAGGTTTGTACACAGGAACTATAGTAGTTTATTAGAGATAAAAGTCACAGAATTCAAATCTGCTACACAAAATGTAACCATTAAATTATTGCCTGGTCTTGAACAACGATTCCGTAACCCCAAAAATGTTGCTCAGTTTGGGAGATATATCCTTACCTGCCATTCTTTAAAATCTGTGTTTCCGTAGTGACGCAAGGATTTGACACCTTTTCTTTTGTTTTATATTGCTGTTTCTTTTAAGGTGCTCTTGGTAAACATAAACCCTGTTATTACCAGTACTTTAGATTCAGCACATATGCATGCCTTTCCTCCCCCCCCCCTCCTCCCCCCTCTTCCCCAAATCTCTATCACAGGAAGTAAACAATGTAAGAAATAAAGTAAAAGATTGAAAAGTAAAACACACGTAGCCTGATGTTACCATGTTTACTCCTCACTCAATATTTCAGCCCTTGATTGTGAAGGAACAGTCAACTTGCGATGTCTCTGAAATAGAAAGAGAGATTTCTTAGCTGTTTGTGAGAGTTTTTCATCACAGTTATGTCTATCACAACGATCAATAAAGATGGCAGAGTCTCTTTAAAAATAATCATGATAGTTCATGTACAAAGATGTAAAATTGAAAGTTTGAAAGTGTAGCCTCTTCTTTTAATGGGACACTTGCTTTTATTTATGTATTTATTTTTGCGAGTAAATGGTACAGACAAAGAAATCAACAGTTCACTGTCTTATATTCATGTCATTTTGTTACCAAGACAGTTTACATTGAGATATTTTCTTTTACATTTGAAAGTGCTTCTGTCCTTAAATTGTCTGCTGTTTTAGATAGATTTGGCCCTTTCATCCACTAATGCAGAAAATTATGAAAAATCACCAGAAAATGGCCCAAATATTAGATAGACTTGTCCATGTTATGCCTTAATACAATATATACCAGCTAAATAATGTATTTAGATGAATGTCCCTTTCTGTGAATCATTCCAACCATACAGATTACATCTGATCTTAATAATCATTTCAGATATTCCAGAGGTTCTAAGCAGACCGGGTTCAGTTGGTGATGATCTGGTGAGGTCCACTTGTAAGGCTTCCAGCCCCAAGGGTAACAATCAGGGTCCAGATGACCCCCTTGAAGAAGAAGAGTACCCTGATGACTTCGAGGTGGATTCTGATGAGGTAATATTTTTTTTAAATAAACAAATTTCCTCTTTTTCCTTGAATGGTTAAGATTTTTTTTCAATTGAATAACGTTTTGGCTATTATCAATTGTCTTTGTTTTTCTCGTTTAAAGTTGTGAAAGTTAATAACTTGTTGTAAATTTATGTAAAGCTCTGTTGATGACAAAAATAGTAGGGATAAAATATGGAACGAAAACAAATAGAAATAAAAGTTAGGACTTGATATTTCAAATTTGCTTAAATCCTTAATCCTTGAGGTTACATAAATTTCTACAATCCAGGTAAATTTTCAGAAAAAAAAAAAAAAAGACTTTGCAGTTAGAAGGAGAAATAGAATTAGCATTAAAAACTAAGAACTATATACCATCTGATCTGATGGAATGTTGAAAAATTAAACACAAAACACTTTTCAAAATCCCAGATTCTGCAGGTTAAAGGTATGATCAATCGTATATCACAGTTTACATCACGTAACAATCTTATTTCACAGGACCTTGACATGATTGTGACCAATGCTCGGACTGCTGCAGATCTGGGAGCGGAGCGGTACGAAGATGACAGTTTCGAAGAAGATGAAGACGACTTAGAGGAAGAGAAAGGCTGCAGGCAGCTGATAGAAAGGTAAGAGAACAGTTAGAAACATATCAATAAAAATTCTGGTAAAAGATCATAATCAATAACTCATATAACATCTCTATTGATAAATAAAATATTCCACATTGTTTTAAAACCCTGTATAACTTGGCCATATGACTCAAAATAATTTTGGTTGAATGTAATCAATTTTGACTTGCTATTACTCCTCTCCCCTCCCCCCCCCACACACACACACATCTTTATCCCCTCCCACCTTCCTCTCATACTACAGGGAGGTTTTAATGTCATCATGGCAAGACTTCTTCTGAAGGTTTTCTTTCCTTTCATAATCTTTGCATTGATTCATCCTTGAGATGTAATACATTAGGAATGCAGTTTGTAGAGAAACTATTTTCCCCTGTGGTTGCAGTTTGTAGAGAAACTATTTCCCGTGTATGCAGTTTGTAGCTAAACTATTTTCCCTGTGTATGCAGTTTGTATCTAAACTATTTCCCCAGTTTGTAGCTAAACTATTTTCCCCTGTGTATGCAGTTTGTATCTAAACTATTTTCCCTGTGTATGCAGTTTGTATCTAAACTATTTTCCCTGTGTATGCAGTTTGTATCTAAACTATTTTCCCCTGTGTATGCAGTTTGTATCTAAACTATTTTCCCCTGTGTATGCAGTTTGTATCTAAACTATATTCCCCTGTGTATGCAGTTTGTATCTAAACTATTTTCCCTGTGTATGCAGTTTGTATCTAAACTATTTTCCCCTGTGTATGCAGTTTGTAGCTAAACTATTTTCCCCTGTGTATGCAGTTTGTATCTAAACTATTTCCCAGTGTTTGCTGTTTGTAGGTAAACTATTTTCCCCTGTTTATGCAGTTTGTATAGATCTAAATTATTTCCCCTGTGTATGCAGTTTGTATCTAAACTAATTCCCCTGTGTATGCAGTTTGTATCTAAACTATTTCCCCTGTGTATGCAGTTTGTAGCTAAACTATTTTCCACTGTTTATTAGTGATTTATGTATTCTGAAAACATTTTCAGTTCAATAGATATGATGACATTATTCAATCTGCTGTTGCCAGATGCCTTAAACACAACCAACTTAACCAAGAAAAATTATATCTTAGCCAATTCCCAGCATCATTTTTGCCAAACTCCCAACTTTTAGTCACCAGAATATCATCCTCTTAAGCAGGGTATGATTCACAAGTTGCAATTTAGTGTAGCAATTGTCTCTTTACAGACAAAATGAGCAACAGTGTTGCCTCTCACTTTATGTTAAAGTATCACGTTATTAAATTGGTGAATAAAATAATTAAAAAGGATGATAGCTAGCTGCTCTTCCCTCTGAAGAATTTGTTATTATAACCATGACCCATTTTACAACTCTGATACAAAGGTGAAAGGTAATTTGATATGGATATATAGGCTGCCACACAGCATTACATGCTACTAAAATGTGTCCATTAGCTATAGGTTCCACCAAAAACCAGCCGTTTGTACTGAAAGGCAGGTTTTTTTCCAGTTGGTTAGATGAGTGATTAGTCCCATCTTTTCGCACCTTAGTTTAGCTGCCTATTCGCCTATTATGCAACTCATCACACAGCCAGTAGCCAAATCACTATCAGATCAAGGCAGAACAAGGCAAGGTGTGAACAAATCAACTCTTCCAAACTAACCAGTCTGTTTGCAGGAGAGATAAAGTTTCAGTTAGTTGAGGTCGAGAGAGCTGAAAAATGCAACCTATGGTTAATGAACTAATTCTCGTCATGTAGACTGAAAAACAATAATAATGACTTTGGTGCACATCCAAGATTAAGTCTGCAAGACAGTACACCTTTAAACTGTAAGGAATCAAGTTTTCATCTTTTTTTCTTTGGATCTTAATTGAGGTGAAGAATGATGTCATAAGACATCAGATTTAATCAGCCCATTTTCCAGACAACTATCAATAAATAAAATTATTGTTCAATTCAATTTTATGTCTTTGCAAACCTCTTTTTCTTACAGACATTGTAAAGATATCCTTGGCGAAAAAGTCTTCAGCGAAATTCAGTCCAAACTGAAAACTAACAATGCTTCCGGGATTACTTCATCAGATTTGTGGTAAATAATTTCTTTATTTTGGTTTTGTAGTTGCCTATTTATAGTTAAGACTAATAATAATAATAATATTTTATTTTTATATAGCGCTTTACACCAGCGATAGGTCTCAAAGCGCTTTACAGGCATTATATTACCCCTGGTCAATGATAACCTGTCCCAGAGACAATCCCTCCAGTCGGCAGCAGTTATACACTGCGCCCAATGACAAGTTACCTCACAGGTACCCATTTAACTCCTGGGTGGAGGGAGTTAGATAAAGCATCTTGCCCAAGGACACAACGTAATGAACTAGGCATGAATCGAACCATCAATCCTTGGATCACGAGTACGACGCCTTAGCCAATGGGCCACCACGCTCTCTAGCTAGGGTTAGTTTAAAGCTGATACAGAGATTCCTAGCCAGTTTACAGAAGAACTAGTCTCTGCTCAAATGTATGGTTACAGTAGTGCAGTTTTTAATGTTGAGCTGTATCAGACAAAATTCTCTTCATGTAATTATTCCTGGGAAAGTTTTAAGGAATGGACAAAGAAAAGATATATTATCTTTGAATGTAAAGTGGTGTTCTGGTGGTGTGTGAAGAGATTCTATTTGTCACATCTATAGGAAAAGCAAACATCTCATGGCATATTATATTGAACTCATGCTCTGTCACAACTTCCTCTCCACAGCCTTGAGTTTGAACACCACATTGACAGTGATCTGAAGGAGACCTGTTTCATACTCAGTGAGATTTTATCAAAGAAATAGGATTTGTGAATCAAGGCAGTCGGTGGACATCTTCATGCTTTACTATGATACACAGGGACTTTCAAAAGCACCTCCTGCATGTCCATTCGTCTCTTAGCTTTGACAAAACTGTTCCACATTTAGAAGGTGAAACAGGAATGATGCATATGAATTAACAAGAGAATGTCTCGCAAGGACCGAATCCAGATTTTGCTTTGTCGTTGCTACCAGAAGGACACAGCGAGAGGACAGGGTTGTTTCATTTTTGTTTAACTTCTAGAAGTTAAGAGAGAAATGGTACCTTATTATCACCTTGATGTTTTACTGTAAGGGGTGTATCTGCAAAAGATTGTAGGAGAGGAATGGTACCTTATTATCACCTTGATGTTTAACTGTAAGGGGTATATCTGAAAAAGAATATTAGAGAGGAATGGTACTTTATTATCACCTTGATGTTTAACTGTAAGGGGTATATCTGAAAAAGAATGCTTTTCCATTAACAGAGGAATGTATTTCCTTTGCATGTTTCACACAAGAACATATCTATATGGATGTGTGTGAGTGTGGATGTCGGCAAGTGGGTGGTATTGGACAGGGATGTTATATGTATTACTACTACAAGAAGAAGATTCAATGAGAGGATGAGGATGTTGTATATTCAATAAGATGATACAGGAGAGGGACAGGGATGTTACATATGTATAACTGCTGGAAGGTGATATAATTAGAGGGTGAGGATATTGCATTCATTACTAATAGAAGGTGGGACAGGGATGTTGTATTCTTACTACTACTGAAAGGTTATACAGTGAGAGGCTGATGATGTTGCATATTCAATGATACTAGAATATTGACAGGTGTGTTGCATATTTATAAATACTGGAAGGTGATACAATGAGAGGACAAGGATCTTGCATATTCATTACTAATAGTAGGTGAAACAGGAATGGGACATGAATGTTGCATATTTACTACTGGAAGGTTATACAATGAGAGAATGAAGATGTTGCATGTTCATTAACATTTGCTGTTGACACCAATTAGACATGGATGTGGCATATTTATATACACTGGAAGGTGATACAATGAGAGGACAAGGATGTTGCATATTCTACTTTCTAGAAGGTGTTTGCCATATATATTAATATATTTAAATATGAGATGATACTTTTGGCAAGGTTAACCAATCTTGTTTAGTGACTTGCTGTTTTGATGTTTGAATATATGACTCAACGATGAGGTATGTGAGGGGACAGATGGGGATGATGCTGTGATCAGGGATTGCTGTCAGGATTGGGTTTTGTGTTAGAATTAAGGCTTCTGCATCATTGTTTTTAGGTTGTGACTTAACAGTGGGAAGGGATGTCTGAACAATTGCTGAAATTGGAGGAAGTGAGTCATTTTATAATGTTAAGAAAACAAAGTTCATCTTGAAATTACTTTTAGTAATATGGAATTGGAACAAGGCAAACTGCAGTAGTTGAATTTAATTTGCTTTAGTTTGGACAAGAATCTTCATGATTGTGAATTATTTTAAAACTGGCCAGGAGAGAGCAGATTAGTTTAATGCACTTGATCATTTTGGAATGAAGCATAGATCAATGTTCTAACTACAGTATTCAGATGATCACAGGAATTGGGAACCCTTGTAGACATTTGTTGTTTTTTTGTTGCGGGGGGGGGGGGGGGGGGGACTGGAGGAGGTTATACTTTTAACTATGTTAATACAGTAATTGTTCTAGGAGGCTTACTCAATGTTTATGTAAATGGTTTACAACCAATCAGAATAAGGTAATGGGGTAATTTGTATTACATCACTATGGTATTTAGTTAATAGCTTGTTGGCTGACAGTCTCCTCTATTTATACTCTCTTGTCTAATGTAGACTTGGAAACAAAAGCAAAGAAAATTGGTCATTTCATGAATTGAAGGGCAATTCAAATATTTCAACACAATATGTATATACACTTAAATAACACCCTAAAAATCCCAAATAAACCTGATAATCTTTCATAAATAAATTGTATAAACCTTAGGTTAATAGGTTCTGTGCTTTTGCGTGCCTTATTCACAGATGTTACTTTCATGATACCATTGGTAGTGTTACACAACTGTAATATATATGATTATATATTATCAGCCCATGTCTGTCTTGTAAATTCTGATAAATGATGAAAAGTAGATTTAATCCGTGTATTTTCCATGTATTTTTGTCAAATTTCGACGTCTTCCTGTGATTTTGTTATTCGCTTTCTCAATACTTGCTTGCTTGAACCAAAGTTGAAATTTTTATGCTTTTCATCCATCATTTATATTAATGTATTTTTTGATACTAAAATTGCTACTTTATTTGTCATAAAGTATATGGTTAGTACGTATAGCATCTGTGATAAGCCTGTACAGTCTTGATGTATGTGGAAGGATTATACTTGCAAAAAGGCAGATCAAGCAGACTTTGTCCTCGTTTTTATTCATTTACTGACCTTGTATTTTCACAATTTGTATGACTTTTGATAATGAACATTGTGACTATGGACAGTGTTATTATGGACTATGTGATTATGGACTATAAGAATATGGATGCTGTGATTATGGACTATGATATTATGGACAGTGATTATGGACTATGTGAGTATGGGCTATGTGAGTATGGACAATGTGATTATGGACTGAATATGTACTATGTGAGTATGGATGTTGAGATTATGGACTATGTGAGTATGGATGTTGTCATACACGTACCGATCCGTTGAATCAACGATACATATATTTCCACTTTATACAGCACCCTAAGGTATCGTTAGGGCAAAGTACATGATGCAAATTGATAGCGATCTCTTTGGTATACATTACACTAGAGAAAAGTTATTTATATACAATACCTGTCATGAAATTAAATATTGATGCGCCTGTTCTCACCTTGTTTGCACAAGTATACACCATCGGGAAGCTGCGATTGGAGTTGCTTATGTGTGCGCGGGAAAATGCAATCTTCCATATATGAACCTTAAACATAGCGCCATCTTCACAAAAGTGGTGGCGGTGTTCAGTCGTGTAACGAAAATATACTGTTGATGATTCTTTGGAGGAACATTGAAAGATGGGAATGTTGTGATTATAGGACCAGAAGGGTGAAGTGCACAAGAGGGGGGGGGGGTGGGGTTGAGCCCAACTCCACCGTTAGTCGGGAATTGTTCAGTCGGGGCATTTATTAACTTCAGTCAGGGATGAGTTATACCACCCTGTGTGTATATGTTTACATCTATAGAACTAACTGATACACTACATATGCCTAAGAATGCAACATTTAACACGTAAGATTTTAATCTTCCTCTGGGGGAGACCTCTCCCCCCCCCACTCCCCTTCAAAGGGGTGGGCTTGTGAAACATCACCCCACCCAACTCTCTTCATTATGAGAAGCATGCATTTGCCTCGGCTGGCCCTTCCTAAAGGTTCATGAATTGACTATCTAAATCTTTTGGGAACTTTAAACTTACCATTTTCTCTCCCCCCCCCCCCCATCTCTCCCACCTTGAAAATCATGTGCACGGCACTATTCCAGAACAAAACACTGAAACATCGTGAATGTATCAACTTTCACAGAACCAAATTCTTCTAGAAAATGTTTCATTCAAAATATCGAAGGAATAACGTGGATTTCGTTTTTTAAGGGGACGGGAAGGAGAAGGGTGATATAGGTAATGGGGCGGGGGTATAGGAGGAAGGCTTTTAATTTCGAGTACTATAAAGATAAGAACAAAGTTTCTTGTTTTTTATATACAACCAGTTTTCTGAAGGGCTTTAGCAAGATAGCATAATAGACATAAAAACCCACTCAATTAAAGCGATGGTGCCAAAAAAAAAACAGATTGACACAAAATTAAAAAACACAGAGAAACCTGCATAAAAATTCAAGTAGAATATGTTACACTAGTGGGCCCCAATAAGCGAGTTCGCAAATTGCCGCGCGCAAAGCATGATGGGACGGTACGGGTGATCCTGGGATACCCCTGTCTGTAAGGTAGTTCTTTAACTCCTTCATTTTCCACCTTGAAAAATCATCATAAGTCATTTTATCACCATCATTGTCATCCATGGTAACAAATGTATCGGTAAACTATCAAAATACGAACGATAAATGATAAAACTTGTGTATACACTCGAATGAATAGCACAAACATCGATCGCCGCGTATGTTGTTTTGTGTGTTGCTATGGGCCACGTCGATCGGTATATCCCCCGTGACCCCGTGACCTCGCCCATAATGCATTGCGCACGGGAATTATCGGAACGACTTATTGACTGGGGGACCACTGTAATCATTAGACTTTTGTCAGAGATGTTATTTTGGAGATCCTGTTACAGTCACAACATTTATCGCTTTTCTTACAAGTAATAACAAAGCAAATTGAATATAATAGCGGCAATCAAATGTCCTGAAAATAGGTCTAGCATTAAATGTTGAGATGATCCCTGAATGTTACTTAGGAATACAAATACTCATTGTTCTGGTGATCCCTGAATGACATGATTCAGCTCAAAGGATATTCCCCATCAATATAGGTCACGTGATATTTTTGCCGCGCAATATGCACGAACGTTTATATCGCCTACCCGTACGTACGTTTACTAGTCTAGGTGCATATGCACTCCCTATTTCTTGTGAAGCATAGTTACCTTATAATTACTCGAATCAAATAGTAATCATGAACATGTATAAATGCATGCTTGAAATAATGGGATAACAGTCACTTAAGAACATGGTGCAATATCTATCCTTGCCCCAAGTGACTAAACAACCGTCATGTTTGGATGATTCTTAGGTCTTCTAATCAAAACTTGTTCACTTAAAACGTGTCTCACATGACAACCTAACACAGTCATGAGTTAACATAAGGCCTTGGCTGCAAAGCAATATACGAATGAAATCGATTGGAGCGTTCATGGTCTAATCAAATCAATATTACACAAGAGGCACAGTCTATGCATCCTATGTTATTCTTCATCTATAACTTTGCCTCTACAAAGTTATCAGACAAAATGGTGACATTTACTAACCTGAAAACAAGAGAGTTAGCCTACGTCTAAGAGTAAGACGTTATTTCGGAGATCCAGCAGTTACAAACTTCCTCGTGTGGCAACTGCGCCCTCTATATCCCGGAGGCGTGATTTTTTTTTCCCAGGATGGTTGTGGGTAATTAACATAAAGTAGGCGTGTTCAATGCATTCCTGTACAATGCGACTGCGCAGTGTATACAAACCAGACAGGGTTTGGAGCAGGCATGGTTTGATCGCATTTAAGTATAGTATCACGTAGATGATGTGGTCTGCCGTACGTGTGTCTTGTACAGGTAGGGATATCCATGGCACAAGCTTGAGAGGACCAAACTCCCTGGCCTTGGCCCTGCGTGGGTGTTGTATTGATTCTGTGCACAAGTCCGTAAAACAGGTCAAGGGGACCAGGGAACAATCATCATCGCCCTAGTGTTAAAGTCCGGCGTGTACGTGAGAGGGACGAGGTCCCACTTTGTGACCCTAAAATACTCGGAAACTAGGACACCCTGGAAAGGTCCATGTTATTTTGCTCTCCGTCATGGCGAACTAGGACTAGGAACTAACAAAAACCGATGCCCATATCCAGTCGACGTACGTGTGATTCGCACTAGCCTTATAATAAGTCATATAGGCTAGGCTAGTACAGTGCATGCACGCGATATCCAAGTTGTTGTGTGATGTACGAAGCATGGTACGGTATTTGTAACAATAGCAGTATAGTACAGTGCATAGGTCATACCAAACTTTCCTGAAGTAGGCCTCAGTGCACATGTGCACTGATTGAGACACGCCTCCTTTATGTTAATTACCCACAACCATCCTGGGAAAAAAATCACGTGGCCCGGAGTCGATAGCACATTGATGTTTTTTTTCAGTGGGGGGGGGGTGGGGGGGAGAGAGACTTGTGCCCAATACAGATAGACAGTACTACGATTTCCTTGCCTGGAACGGTCCTGTTTACGATTAGGTTACCGGCATCACACCTTCTAATTCTCTCTCTCCCTCTCTTTATCTCTATCTATCTCTGAGTCTCCCACCTCCTATATACCTAACCTCTCTTTTCTCCAAAGTATAAGCCTAAGGTTACATTATCGTTATGTTGACAAATATTTGACTGTTAACATTATTTTTTGGGCTATATTTACAAAGCTGAATTACTGCACTATAGGAATAACAAAATCAATAAGTGAATAGAATTATCAATGAACACTGTACAAGAATTTTAACATTAACGGCGTAACAGTAAGCGCAATACTTAATTACAAAATATCCATATTTGCTATACGTCATTGTTTGAATGTCGGAGAGAACGCCGTTCAGTGGTATTCTTATTTTAAACGTATTGCTCTATTTCTAAAGAAAAGAAACATTTATGAAAAAACAGAAGCATTTGGTGTTTTGCCACCATAACTTAAAACGACTTGCCATACGGTCGAAGATCCTCTAACTTTTATACACCATCAATAGCGGGTGAGGTAATTAACAGTCGATTTACACTTTGCCATTATATTATTTATAGTCATGGATATGTTGAGAGAAATCAAAAGAGGAATTTGTAATCGTATCCGATATGGAAGATTGAAAAGGAAATAGTTAAATAATTGTCATCAGATAATTATCTTTCAGTATTAAAACTGAATTATGAAAACTAAAGTTAATTACAATAGCTACAAACATACGACTTCTGTCATTGACCCAAATAAAATGTTGTGTGCTTCTATATAGTTCCATCCAATATCAATGCTTTTCAGCATTGGCGTGCGCAAGGGGTACGGGTGGGGGCCAGTCCGGGCAAAATGGTTCAGTCGCGGGATTTTTTACTTTCAGTCGGGAAAGACAAATGCCACTGCTAGGGGTATACACCCACTTTTCAATCACACACACACACAAATAGCACAACCAAGCAATTCGAGCTCATTCAAAACCTAATATATAACCCAAATACAATTCAGAACGCACTCCATTTGATGTCTAAGTTACACCTCAGAACGCACCATTTGAGGTATAAATTGTTAATCTCTGTGTGTGACGTACGCATGACATCCTCCTCCTTCAGTGACCTTGGTGACACGCCACTCCTTTATTGAAATATTTCTTTGCCTCTGACCGTTCCATATAGATTTCTCCGTTGTTTATGTCAGTCGGGGAAGGTTAGAACGTGTCTCCTTCCCCTCCTCCCACACATTTGATATCCTGTGGGCGACACTCTTTAACAGTTACAAAGTCAAGTTTTCAGTTCCCACTTTGTAAAGTGCAATAGCTTCTACAAGTAAAACAACTCTTGTGCCTATTACATCGAAAGTTGAACTTTGATATTTAATTAATCAAGCAGTAGTTTCAGTTTTTCGTTTACTGTATATATTATCTCTACAAAGAGAAGTAACACATATGCCAAGATTAGTCATATTTACGTTACTTTCACTTAACGGTGTCAAATATCTTTAATTTTTTTTCCGGGTTTCGTTTTAAGACAGGAATTATCAAGAGTGATGTACATGCAGTAGTTGTTCATTTATTCCTTCCTGATGTATATATGTATGGGTGTGTGTGTACGAGTGTGTGTGCGTGTATGTGTGTAGCAATGCATGCACGTATGTGTGTATGCATATGTATGTATGTATGTGTGTTTGCGTGTATGTATATGCGTGCATCTATAGCTATGTATGTATGTATTTATATATGTATAATTTTTAGCCTTGACTAAATTCATGCACAAACTTAGCCCAGATGCTCTACATCAATCATCTAATTAAGTGAAAACAAAATCATGGCAAGCATGAACTTATCTTCTTGAGTTTTCCGGTTTTTATTACCTTTTATTACAAAAATTCCTATGACCTACACACCATGACCTACACATCATCCACACACATCTTTACCTAACTCCTTTTGCCTCCGGCGAAAGGATTTAGGTCATGCTGTGTGTGGATGAATTTCATACAATGTATGTATATCCGTCTGCTTAAGTAAATACACTTTATTCTCTTCCGTGAATGTCAAAGGTCAATAGAAGTCATACCTTTCAAACACACTGTCAACCCCATATATACCACCACCTTGCACTTGTTATTGCCTCCTGAAAGAAGAATTTACAGAAGTATAACATGTTTGTTTTCACAATTAGGGGGATTTTACATTTGAAGGAGACATAATGCGAGAATATAATGTACAGACTCTGTGTTGCGTAATATGCCAAGATGTGCTTGAAATACAATATCCTATATTTCGACGTCTTCTCTCACGTTAGTGTTCTTCTTTCTTGCTGTTTTTGTCCTTCTTGCATCATTTAATCTTTCATTTCCTTCCGTGAAAGATGTCTTCTTGCGGCCGGGTTGTGTCTTCCGTACGTCTTTTGGCCGTTTCGATTCCTCCGTGGTTGACAGACCGTCGTGGCGCTGTTTCGTCTCAACCGTGAAGTAGTGGGGAGATGATGTAATGTCTGAGTAATCCTGATCGTCTTCTACAGTCTGCAATAAAACAAATAAGAACAACACTAGTAGGTTATCAATCTGATGATTGTATCCAGAGACGGTACTGTTAAGGCCATGACATGTGTTCATGATTCTTTTTTTTATTTTACTGTATGAGGTATAATTGGATTACTTGCATGCGGTAATAAAAGTCGACGGATAAGACGACCTGCGAAGATATCTGTTTGTATTATTCAGAACAACACACAGGAAATATATAGCCTTTGAAAGTAACGCAGAAATGATATCATGGGAATTATGTGCTCCTAACATGATGTAACCTGCTACTACTATGGATGTGCTGAATTTGTACGCTATAGGGACTACAGGTTATGCATCTTATGTTGAGTTCAGGTACTTATGAATTGCTACTTATGAATAGGAAATATCAATAAAATCTACCATCAATTTCGCTGACAAGGGAAAGACGAAATGAGTAAATAATTAACCAGTATTTGATTGGGAGTACTTTGATTTCACTTTTGATTTGCTGACCTTTATGTCGGGCAGTACGAAACGAAGAGGATACTTTAAAAATCGTCTCTAGAGAAAAAAAGGCTAATTATTTTGTTTATTTCTCTACAATTTTGCAGCATGATTCCTACACCACAATCCTTCTTCGGGTGAACCCTGCATTTGGCTGAATATGCTTACCTCTGTTGTACAGCGTGGCAACGTTTTGATCTGTTTCAGAATATGCTTAAATGTAGGCCTCTTCTTAGAATTTCTATTCCAACAAGAAAGCATCAGACTATACCTAAAAGGAAAAGAAATGCCATTATCAGTGAAAGACTTAAATACAGATTTTCAGCTGGGGCGGTTCAAGGACTTAAATAAAAGAAGATAGTATGGTCCTTGGGTAGTTGTAGCCGACTGTCATGTAGCGGATTCTGGGGACTATCTTCCAGAAAAGACAAGAAATATTAGATGTGAAACATATCAAGGAACGAAAGATGATAGCAATAAACGCTCTTAACTTTTTGTGGGATTGAAAATGTTGTACACCCCCACAAACACACCTCCTTTGATCCTAGCCAGTGAACCACTATTTGATGAATGAGTGAACATCTAAAGCTAGTACATTAGAGACAACATAAGATGCCCAAGATAACCCAAGGTATATGTAAGGACGGTACTTAATAGATGAACATTCTAAGAATCCATCTACTATTATGTCTTATCGAGTGCTTACTTCGTGGCCTATCCTGCTAACTCACAGAACACAAGTCACATTGCTCCTAGCAATTTTTTCACCGCCCCGGACCCCACTATTCACAGTTGAACTGTCCTAGTCTAGATGTGAGCATTGTTGCATGCCGTCATCTTAATAAACTATGAATAAACTATGAATAAACTATGAATAAACTATGAATAACACTAAAAGAAGTAAGTTGTATTATTCATGCATGCATATAGTAATGGAATATGTCATATTAAAAAAAGAAATATCAGCGTTATTTCTTCTAAGCTTATAGCCCGTTTCACTTACATTCCTCCCGGACAGGATAAAGGTTGAGTTAGACTTGTGTTGTCTCGAACTAAAGCATCAATTTCTTCACAAGTTTTTCCTACGTATGGTGTCTCCCCTGGTCATTTTGTGACGATAAAAGAGAGAAAAAAACGTAAATGGAAAAACTAGCAGTTGACGCTATAACTTTACTGTAAAGGACGTTCCTTTGCCAGACACTTCCAGAGAAGAGAACGTATTCTAGACTGTTACTTAAAATCCCAACCTAAATATCAAGTTGTTAGATCTAGATGTGACAAAGTAGATATAAATATTTCCTTTTTACAGGAATTGAATCATACAGAGCGGTCTGTGGATTCATCATGGTCAGATCTTCTTCAAAAGTTTTCTTTCTTATTACAATATTGACGTTGATTCGTCCTTGGAACGTGTCACACTTTAGAATATAATTTCTCTGTCCGTTTTGTCTTCGTTTATTATCTCATCACTATACAACTTGTATTGTAAAAATATTGTTTCTCCGAATATAAATGATTTCTGAAGTATGAAAAAAAAAACCTAAATATTCTCATAACCTTTGCTGTTGCCAGAAGCGTTCATAACAGTTTCATTTAAACCTTTAAATACCGTATATGTGTGTCCTTGACGTTTTTAGCGAATAAAGGTTGCAGCAAATATCTAGCATTTTGTTTGTCTTACATTACAGATATATTAATCAAGAATGAAAGTGAATATAACCTCTGAGTTTATCAAATAGAAAGGAGAATTTGAATTGGTTATTCAGATTTATGAAACAAGGAAGTACCGTCGTAATGCTTAACAATCTATTCGAAACAAAGGAAATTTAATTTAAACAGTAGTTGTTATTTAACAATTGGTTATTGCATATGTGTTTGTGTGTTTAAATGGGTTTCTCTTTTGAGCAAGTGCCTAACAAATCCGTAGTCTCAAAGTTAACAAATAGTGACAACAAATGAATTATTCATTGAATCCCACTAATAGGCACTAAATATTATATAGACAGTACAAACTGTGATTGATCATAACCTGATGCATCTTTAAGCTGCCTAGACCTGATGAAGATTTCCACTTGAGTTACAAGAAATAATTCAGTGTCTTGACGACTGTAGGTCCCACTGTTTAGACCTGCTACTTGAATCTCAAGAAATAATTCAGTGTCTTGAAGACTGTAGGTCCCACTGTTTAGACCTGCTACTTGAATCCCAAGAAATAATTCAGTGTCTTGAAGACTGTAGGTCCCACTGTTTAGACCTGCTACTTGAATCCCAAGAAATATCTAAGTGTTTTGATGACAGTAGGTCCTACCATTTAGACCTGCTACTTGAATCACAACAAATAATTTAGTGTCTTGAAGACTGTGGGTTCAACTGTTATAAACACAATCTGTTACATAATCGTTCAACCAAGTGTGTCAAAAGCTCCTTGGTCAGTGCTGTTTTTGGTAACTGATACTTGTTGGGAAAAAATAAATTCTTTGTTTACCTCCTTAATATCTTTGCTTATTGGCATTTTAGAAGACCAGTTACCTTATAAGGAGGTCTAAAATGTAAGCATATACGCCATATTCTTCATCTATTAGTTACGCCATAGGTGCACTTGCTTACCAAGGGAACATATCTCCCACAGGACGACTCCAAAAGACCAAACATCCGATTTATCAGAATATTCCTCAAGAAAAAGAGTTTCTGGAGCCAGCCATGCCACTGGTCGAGGTTTCTGTTGAGGAAGTATATAACACACAGAGTCCTCTCAAATTTACTTCACATAAAAGGGTAGTATTTCTTAGTTCATTATCAATCAATTTCCAAAATCAAAAACGTTATGCAAATGTAATGATAATACATTATACTAAAGGCTATCATGATTCTCAAATGCCCAAACAAATATACATTTGTGAAGCCTAACCGGAAATGACCAAAATGGCACATCAGTTTTGTATTAGTGGTTATATGTATAATATCAACCTATACATCTATAATCTTTCTTATATTTTTCTTATCTTTCTTATTCATTCTTCCATTCACCGATGGTCCTTCAATTACGTCTACATGGCCCCACTAAATCATCTATTCATTCATTCGCCCTTCCTTTATTCATTCATCAATCGACTCGTCCATACATAAATACATAATTGATCACTCATTCTCACTGTAATTTAAATGTACTTCTTTAGCCAATTCCTAGTTTCGTTCTTTCATTCATTCATTTGTTCCTTTCTTCATTCATCAATTATACTCGTCCATGCCTAAATCGATTTGATTACTCACTACCACATCAATTTAACTGTGGTTCCGTTATCTATTAATTTACACATTCGTTCCTTCGTTTTTATGTTCAATTAATTCAATCATACATTCACCAGCCGTGGGTTCATTCGTTTTGCAGTTCGTCCACTCATTTACTTGTCTCCGCATTCACCCAACAGCGTTTAATAAGAACCGTCCGTTCCGATATTAACCGGAGTGGCTTTAACCCATTGGTGGAACAGACGAAACCCATCTTGTAAGGTTCTCCAGTCTTCGCAATGCGTTACCGTAAGATCTATAGACCAACCCCTTCCTTGGTACTAAGTAAGATACCTTTTATTAACGTATCCTGTATCTGAGCTTTAGTGTCCAAGTAATAAAAGTAATTTATTTTATCCAACCAATTAAAATAGTACAGAATGGTCTGGAAGAAGGTGATTGAACGAGAATTATATTTGATCGAAACGACGCTATTTTTCCATTTATCGTCTACCTGGGTACGTAAGTTATTTGTATGCTGCTTCTGTTGCCATTCCGTAACACTGATTAAATAGTTACCTTATTAATCAGTTGTGTGATTCTATGGGGGACCAGTTTCTCGGGCCAAAAGTCGTAAAGCTTACAATATCCTGCTTCAGTTAATAACACCTTTCTTGCAGCAAGAGCTGGATGCCTGTACTGAATAAAACAACAACAACAACATGTAAGTTAGATACCTTCAAGAGTTGCTTTAAATTCATGAAACGATATAAAGCTGCTTACTACATTTAACAGTAACTGTTTTTACCGTCTTATCTAGTATAATCTTGAAAGTAACCCCTCCTCTCAAATATTTGTAGGCATCTGTTAGAATTACACATTTGGGCAAATAGGCCTATGGAAACCCAAAAGTAATGTTTGATGATACCGTTTCGTAATACATTGAAAGACTTTCTTGCAAAAACTTTGTCACTATAACAATATTTCTAGCACAATGATATCTCAAAGATATGAATAATTTGAAAGTCGTGAAAAGTGCTGAAACTGTGTTGTTAATGTTAACGTAATATAACAATGTTTACCTAATCTACATTGCAAATTTAGAGTAAGCATGATGTAGCCTATATGAACTTACACTCTTAGTATGGAGAAAATCCATTCCCTTATTAATATCATTGACGAAAGATGTAAGGATCAATCGTTTCGTCTTGATTTTTTCATACTTCTCTGTCCTTTGGGACGATGGAGCGTTGTTCGCCTCGTAGTCCGACTGGTAATTCATCAGCAGGAAGTCTCGCACTGATCCACAATCAACATACTCTTGGTATATATGGTATGGGACTATAACATTAAAAAAAAGAGTAAAATTTCGATTTATTGTTCAATTTGAAATATAAACAGAAACTATAATATTGTCTTCCGTTTGTAATCAATGTCGTGTCCAGAATCTTCCAAAATGTGGGGGAGCGTTGTCGAAAACTCAATATAGGAGGAAGGGGGTCATTTAAATTAAAGACGTAAAATTATTCTTTCTGGTGAAATTTAAGCTTTACATTAGGTCTATAATTACGAATTAGGTTTCCAAGCAAAGATGAGTTTATAACTACTTTTTATCTCTGTGGAGTTGAAAACGTAGGGTAGTTGACACAATCACACCCCAAACTGTCGGCCCGCCTACTAGTCCAGCAGCCCTCCCGACCCCAAACTCCAACGTCCCGAAAAAACAGGTCGCGATAAGATGTGGAAATCCGCATCGGTTTGATAGTGCCATGCATGGTTGAACGAGCTAGTGTATTATCAATGACCTTACGTAGCAAAGTTTTAAGCCATTCATAGCGCTGTGTAAATTGTCCAACATTAACTAAGTGATACTGTTTTCATTGGCAGAGACATCACCATTTCTTTCCTAGGCAAAGTAATGTGACATCTGTAATCGCGCACCTGGCCTTTTGTTCTCTGAGCTGAGTTCCCGGTCTCCGGAAGTCTTGCGACGCAAACACGTACTGAAATAGTGCTTTGTCAACCTTGCGATTACTATGAGACACATATTAGGCAAATACGCTTTTATAAAATAAAAACTAAGGCAACTGATTGTCAAGTCCGGCGCGAAAGCTTATATAAGTAAAATATTTTCGTCCGACCTTGTCTACAGTACATTAATTTATTAATTCCTAAAAATGTACTTTTAAACATTCGTGAATCATGTGAATTGTTATAGCTTGTATTAGTATACTAAGAGGTTTACGCTTGTATAACGTTGTTGTTGGTCTATGGTAATTTTTACAGTATTAATTGACATTTATTAATTGCGATGTGGACTGTGTAAGCATATTTGCGTACTTTGTAAGGAGAACAATATATTGCGTTGTTTTCAGTAGTCAGTGCTTAGACAATTATCAATAAACAGCATTAGTACTTTGCCAGTTATCTGGTGATGAGGCGCTAAATCAATCTGAAACCGAACCAGGAGCTGGAAACTTCGGATATATGAAATTCAGATACATGTTTAAGGCAATAGAAGATGCGTTTCTGTATGTGTCGGTTGTTTTCGCAATATGAGTCTATTTTATTAAACTAACAGAAGCAAAATTGTATTCATGTTGTGTTGTGTTATCAACCCGTTACGATGGTTGCACCTTGATTAAATCATAGCACTGATTACATAAAAAAAAATGAAAAAATTAAAGATGCATGTATTCGAAATGTTAGGGTTAACAATGGTTCCGATGAGTGTACCAAAAGTGCATAATTGGAATGATGTAAATATGACCATAAAACATACAAATAGGAATTTCACGTGTGGTGTTCGACGGTAGCACATAACATTTCCCCCTTCTTTACCAGTTTAGGGACGCTAATGTTAATAAAGATTTTACCTTTCAGTGTGCTTTAAGGCAGAGTTTTCTACCGTGTGAATCTGTTAATGGGAAAATGGTACTAATCGAAACTACTCTGTTCTCAATTAATTGATGACAATGACAAATAATGACCTCTTAGTTTTTTTACTTTTTCTTGATACTTTGATGCTAAGACGCAATTCCTGAGAAAAACATGTTTAACTTTCGTAACAATATCAGCTTAACTTTGCGATATAATTGTTTCCACTACATTTGTAATATTTCAACCCTAACGATTATTGGCTGTTAATCGTTTTATTTTACAATAATAAACTTTTAATCGTTGGTGAAAGTAACAAGCATGCATCTTCACACCAACAGAGCGTAACGCAATTACCCGGCAGTGAAGTAACGCTCTTTCCGGTGTGCGACATCCCGACATGACGTCTTCCATGAAGGATATAGTAAAAAGCAACCAGACTGTCCAATTTACGAGTTCACGCAACGATTTAACGTCATTTAGTATTCCTTTGATAAGTAAGGTTATTTGAACAATTATTTCTCAAGTCCAAATATCACTTGCACATGCTCCTGACATTCCATCATAAAGTGACTATTTGAATGATTCTGTTTAATTTTTATTTGTTTATACTTTATATCTTACCATTATCAACTGCTGCACCCAAGAAGTTAACCAAATGTCTATTTTTCTCTAGAATGCTAAGAAACCAGGCGCACTCTTGAAAGTTGTACAAATCCGTCATTTTAGCTTGTTCTTTAAACAGAGACAGAAAGAGAAAAAACAACAAGAAGAAACATACATTAATATAATTTTCTAAGCAATGTTTCACTGGTCCTTGAAATCGATAAATTTGAGTCGATGAGTTTCTGTTCTGGGCATCAATTGGTCAATGGGCGCTCGCACCGAACGGATAGTTGTCATACGACAAGTCTACTTGGTCTGATTCGTTTCACAAAAGTTTTGTGATTCGTTTGTTTTGAATTATCTTAGGCAGCTAGCCGTGATACTCTTTATTGCAGCTTGTATTAATCCGCCTGTGACTTTTCCGTGCATTATCCATAGGTTAATACAACGTCTGCTGACGACAATGAGCCAATTAAATTCAATAATATGTAACAAGTGTGAAATGAACAAAATATCACCAACTTCATATTTTTTAGATACCAGATGCTATGAGGATGTGGTTTTGATCTTTGGTACAAAAAAATTCCGACAGTTCTTTTAATCAATCAATTTCGGTCATATTCGTTAAAATTCTTACTTAAAACACGATATACATACTTGTTTTAACAATCCGTCGTTTCTTTTTAATTGATCAGTTGATATAGTAGTTAATATGCATATCAACGGAAGCAAAATTAAACATTTACCTTTCTTTGGGGTTCGATTTCCGGAAACATTAAATACTTAAACACTTAAATACTACAAAGACGGAATATTTAAGAGCCCACCCTGAAAATGATTATCAAATCATGTTTTTGAAGATTTTTATGGATGTCGGTGTTGCATATGTTTGCTTTCGCTAATACAATTGTTTACTTGATCACTTTGATGACCAAGGGTTTCGAAACCCCTGTAATGAGCAACACACTTATAAGCTTATGCACATATGTGATAATCATTACAATATTATTCAAGTTGACTACTTTTACATGTGAGAATGAATCACGTTGTGAAACTACTTGAAGTCTCAACACTCTGATGACTATTGCTTACACAAATAGGAGGTGCTTGACGAAGGTATTGTTTAGATGGGTGGATGGATGGGTGGATGGATGGTATTTATGGAAGCTTTATAGCACTACTATCACTATTACCACAATACTGAGTACAATATTCTAGTTCCCTTCAAACTCAACATACAGGTTTACATGTGAGTACTGTCACACATAAGCACAATGTTACAGGTTTACATGTGAGTACTGTCACACATAAGCACAATGCTGAGTTCAAAATCCAAGTCTCAATTGAACTCAACATTCAGCTTTACAGCAACTATACCGCACTTAAACACAATACTGGGTTCATCATTCTAGTCTCTTCAAACTCAATATACAGCTTGATGGTAGTACTACCTCATATTTAAAAATTACTGAGGTCATCATTCTAGTGTCCATTGATATCAATGTACAGCTTTACAGCAGTACTATCACATATAAGCATAATACTGAGTTTATCATTCTAGTCTCCTTCAAACTAAGCATACAGCTTTACAGCAGTACTATCACATATAAGCGCAATACTGAGTTCATCATTCAAGACTCCTTCAAACTGAGCATACAGCTTTACAACAGTGCTATCACATATAAGCACGATACTGAGTTTACCATTCTAGTCTCCTTCAAACTAAGCATACAGCTTTACAGCAGTACTATCACATATAAGCACAATACTGAGTTTATCATTCTAGTCTCCTTCAAATTAAGCATACAGCTTTACAGCAGTACTATCACATATAAGCACGATACTGAGTTTATCATTCTAGTCTCCTTCAAATTAAGCATACAGCTTTACAGCAGTACTATCACATATAAGCACGATACTGAGTTTATCATTCTAGTCTCCTTCAAACTAAGCATACAGCTTTACAGCAGTACTATCACATATAAGCACAATACTGAGTTTATCATTCTAGTCTCCTTCAAATTAAGCATACAGCTTTACAGCAGTACTATCACATATAAGCACAATACTGAGTTCAGAACCCTAGTCTCCATTGAACTCAACATTCAGCTTTACAGCAGTACTATACCACACATAAACACAATACTGAGTTCATCATTCCAGTCTCTTCAAACTCAATATACAGCTTTATAGTAATACTATCACATATAAACACAATACTGAGTTGTTCATTCTAGTCTCCTTCAAAGTTAGTATACAGCTTAGTAGCAGCACTATCACATAGAAACACAATACTGAGTTCTTCATTCTAGTAGTCTCCATTGATCTCAATGTACAGCTTTATAGTAGTACTATCACATAAACACAATACTGAGTTCATCATTCTAGTCTCATTCAAACTCAATATACAGCTTTATAGTAGTACTATCACATATAAACACAATACTGAGTTCATCATTGTAGTCTCCAATGACCTCAATGTACAGCTCTCATTTCATTTCATTTCATTCATTTATTTGTTTTATCACAACGTTCGGGTGATACTAAGAAGCACTTATAAAGTAACAAAAATACAAAAAGTTGTCCAAGGAAGTGCTTTAAAAAACCTTTATGGCGTAACAAGTAGAGCACTCCCTATACTTATATTTATA
>JAIPMN010006215.1:2922-22001 GCA_020650975.1 Apostichopus californicus
TTTCTGGGATCGATGGTGGTGTTTAACACTTCTGTTACACCTCATTCGAAACTAGGTCAAATTACCGGCATTAGACGTTTCTTTTGGCGCGAGTCTTCACACCCTTTAAGCGACGCTTCTATCTCCGCTCACGTCCAAGGTACACACTGATGTGTGGACAAATTGATTTCCAATTTACGAGAAGAAAAAAAAACTGTTCTTGTCTCAGTCCAAAAATTGGAGTAAATAGAATCTTATATTATTTGAAATCCGACTCCAACTTTATTTCTAGGGCATTCAGTCTTTCAAACTATTTGAATGACAGGATTCGATATTCCTTGAAAGTGTACCGGATAGGGACGTCTGCATGTTTTATTTTCTACTAAACAGGTAAAATCCGTCCTTGCATTGAAAAGGAGATTTTCAAGGAAGAAATCTCGAATAAAGCACGTTTTGAATTAATTTGGTCATTGGGTTTATTTTTTACCAAACTTGGCTAAACTTACTTTAAAACATAATTGATATAACTTACTTTACACATTTTCTAATATGTGCGCTCGTGAATTTCCAGAATTGCGGGGTAATTAGTGAGAATATCCGCATGATGACGCCTGACTCTAGTAAAAACAAAGGGGGAGGGGGGGGGGGGTTGATCTACCCTAACATTGTTTCTTTATAGGTAAACAACCAATCTTTACTTTATAACCTTTTTTTATAACTTTACGAAAGAAATCTTGAGAAGTCAAGCTAACGAACTGCACTCTTTTCGGACGAGTCAGTTGGGATTTGTGTCCAATGCTAATACCACGATAAACTGCCTCCCTATTATGCTTCAAAGCACTGGACAGTTCCTTATACCTTTATCTGATTCTAATGCTAATACCACTCTATACTGTCCTCCCTACCATGCTTCAAAGCACTCATACTGACAGTATGTACAGTTTCTTATCTTTATCTGATTTTGATGCTAATACCACTATATACTGACCTACCATATCATGCTTTAAAGCACTCTTACTGACAGTATGAACAGTTCCTTACCTTTATCTGATTCTAATTATAATACCACTCTATACTGTCCTCCAATATCATGCTTCAAAGCACTCGTACTGCCAGTATGAACAGTTCCTAATCTTTATCTGATTCTAATACTAATACTAATACCACACTATACTGTTCTACCATATCTTGCTTCAGAGCACTCTTACTGACAGTATGAATAGTTCCTTACCTTTACTTGATCTGATTTTGATGCTAATACCACTCTATACTCTCCTCCCATATCATGCTTCAGAGCACTCTTACTGACAGTATGAACAGTTTCCCACCTTTATCTGATTATAATGTTCATGCCACACTATACTGTCCTGTCATAACATACTGACAGTATGAACAGTTCTCTTTATCTGATTCTAATAGTGCCACTCTATACTGTACCATAATATGATGCTTCAAAGCACTCGTACTAACAGTATGAACAGTTCCTAATCTTTATCTGATTCCAACGCTAATACCACTCTATACTGTGCTGTAATATCTTAGCTCTCAAAGCACAGATACTGACAGTATGTACAGTTCCTTACCCTTTATCAGTACAAGTACTTTAAAGTAGGGCATAGAAGAAAACTTTTGTTTTTAAAACATGCCATTTACATAGCCATCACCGCGCACAAATCATGATTGTTTTCATATGGGCTATAAATCGCAAAATATTTGATCCTTTTTTTTTTGTATTTGTATTTTGAATTTGATAAATATTATTTATTGCAAATTCAGATCAAACTGAATTATTTTAATAACCAGATTTTTCAGTTTATTGATTTTTTACTCTTCTTCTTTCTTTTTCTTTAACTGAAAATTTTTTGTCGTAACCCTTTTCTCAGTTTTATAATTATAGATTTTACAAAATGCTGGGCACGTACGCTTACTCTCTCAACACCTTAACCACATCTTAATATAAATGTATCACCATGTTTCGTAAAGTGTTTTCTTAGTATGCGAGTGGGTATAACATCAGCAACGCTTAAAGCAATTTTAACCCAACCTTCTTTCAAGATATAGTCACATTTAAAAGTTTAAGTGCAATCCTTCAATAACCGAGATCATACGTCATGCCTTTTTATTAACGTCCTTGCTCTCTGGTAAACTTATATAGCCCAGTGTACTTTCATTGAGAGAGAGAGTGTGTGTGTGTATATATATATATATATATATATGTATATATATATATATATATATAATATTATGCGAGTGTTTGAAGCCATATTCACCTCTTCAATAAAGTCGATAGGAGATCCGTCATCAACTGCTGTTTGCCAGAGTTGCAATGGTGACCTCTTTCCTTCAGTGCGGATCTTGTGGTCGATGAAACTTTGTCGGAAACTTTCCAGATGGTCCCTTGTTATTGGCATAAATACGTAATGAAGCGCTGCCAGATCCACCTCTTCGTCACACGAAAGAACCTCTGCGTCTTACATTTTGTAGAATAAGTTGTCAAATGCACAGACGCATCCCTGTGAAAGATAAATTAATTCATGAATGTCATTTTGAAGGTATGGAACATGACATGGCTAGAACCTGGCGGACAGTGGCACATGACAAAGATATTTATTAGGACAGCTGTAGTTTCATTGTGCCAAAACCTAAATTTTTGAAATATTTTTCTCCAAAGTGTTCCTGTCGGCTGATATTTTAAACATATAGCGAAGGCCCACACACGGATACATGTGCAGCTTCAGCATATTATTCGGGTAGGGAGGTTTAATACCTTTTACCGCTCACGTATGATCTACAGAAGTTGGTAAATAAAATTGTTTTGTATTATTTTTACACAATTCGCGCACATATTGGTTGACATTATTAATTTAATATTCAATGATAGCTTGATTGGACTGTATGTTGGTTAGTTATTCATGTATACTATTCAACCCACCAAAAATATATGTGTATTTATTTACTTTATTAAAAAACAGTGATGTCAGTAATTGTTTAATATAGCATACTGTAGAGAAGTCTCTCCAACATCGTTCAATTCGTTGATTGTGTACACTCCTCCCTATAATGAATGACCCAGCGTCATCTCGTCTTAACGGATGGTGCAACATAAAAGGGCAAACAAGAACATTTTCCCCGCCCTTGTCCGATCGTACTTGTTTTGGTAACCCGAACTCGATGACACCCATCTTGAAAGCATCAAACATCGTCTGGGCCTTCTTGTTGTTTGCGCAGTTTAAAAACACTGGCATCCGACTGTATCCGTGAATTCCACCATGGATCACAAGGCTCCATCTGAATAAGGGAAAAGGGGCAATTTGGTAGCTTAAGCCGAATGGACAATCTTGTCACATCGAAATTGGTTTGTTAATGTTTACATGGTATTGCAGTTTTTATTTAGCATATTTACACTCTTTAATTACATGCAGAATATACGGCTGGGATCTCCCTTTATGTAAACATTCATCACACGACTGTACAATATCAGGGATTTGCCGTTAAATTACTTAAACTGACGTCACCAATGGGGAGGATATGGGTTGTCATGCCGATTGTGTGGAATATTCCCACACACATCATTCCCCATAAATGAGATGTGTAATCAGGTGATGTTGATGAACAGGTTGACTTGCGTATGCTACCTCTATAAAGGAACATTAATTTCTAAAAACAAAATTCATGTCCTCTATGTTTTTTGGGGTTCTCCGGTGTCCCTTTCTCCAAAAAAGTAGGGCGACGGCACTGTCGAATACGGTCAACAAAGGTGGTAAATGTCCTTACGATTAGTTAATCCAGTTTCATGAATTTATTATTTACCTAATTACTTAATGGTTCCCGTCAACGTGCCAAAGATAATTAGGGCCAGGAACGCTGTACACCCGACGATGTAAGGAGATTCTTCTTCGAAATTCAACACCTGATAGTTTTAAGGATGAAATTGGTAAATATATTGGATTACGAGTATGGTATATGCATCTACCTTGGTGGTATTAATTGATCAGCTGGAAAAAGGCAAATATTGTAACTATTATGTTGGTTCGACACATACGTTCTTAGTGTTAATGTTTACACGCTGATTTCAGCAATGAAGCGGTGAGTTCTTCACAGAACTGTAAGAAATATGCATATTTCGTAAAAGTATTTTCCATCGGTTACACTATCAATGTTAGCATTGCGCAATACTTTGTGATATATTTCATATTTAAATTGTGTGTAACATTTCTTTTAGCACAGAACAAAGCTAACAAATGCTAAAAGTATTATAATGTTACGAAGCTAATGGAGAGATGATGTGAAGTCCTTCTCATGTAAGGATCGAGATTAGATTACAAAAGGGAGATATATTTGTGACATCCATCGGTCAACGCCTATTTATGTGCTCCATGAGTAATTGTAAAAACTTGTAAATATTACATAGCCTGAAATCGTTTAGCAGAGAACGAAACTGATTAGAAATAAACTAGTCAACTGCCACTGCAGAATTTCTTGTCTTGTCGTCATTAGTGCTGTCTCATATAATTATTAACTTCTCATTCCGAGGTCCACAGGAGCCACAAACCAACGTTACAAAACTTTATTGATGCCATATAGGAGCACGAACCTATCAATGACGCACCATTGCACAGAGTATGGGGCCGATCGGACATACGATTTTGAACTTGGGTATGGACATTTAAGGGGTTAGTGTCAAGCCGGGTCCACCATTAAGAATCATTAGAATTGCTTGAAAAACATTTCAACTTACGTGACATGTCATTACTATAATTCATAGAGGGATCATTGTCTTTACCAACAGCATTTACTATAACCATACACTTTTAAGACAGAAATCCCGTTTGGAGTCGACGAATTTGCTGTAATGCGATGGATATTTACCAATCTCATCCCTTAGTTCTGCAATGAAAAATCGTCCTCTATTTGGCGTACTTGCGAATATGAATATAGTCATGGCCTTTAAGTTGCGTTACATCTTTAACATGTAGAACGACAAAAGAATAAATAACTTGTTTTCTGTAACTTAAAACTAGAATGAAATGAGACAAAATACATACAGGCATATGATACATTTGTTGAACATTTTATTTATTTATTTTATACCCCAAGTCCCAAGACAAACTTTTTTATTGGGAGGGGGGGGGGGACTTAGATATATTTGGAGGACCGTGGCTACGCCACGGTTGGGTCTTTTGGTATTAGTCTTATAGTTGGTTGGGTTTTTGATCTAATGTCTTAGTTCTGTGCACACCCCTCAGAGCTGTCAGCAAAGTAAACGCGTGCAGATTCTGCTGTTTACGTGTAGCGCAACGAATTTTGAATTTCAGAAAGGTTTTTACTCGTTACATTTCTATGATGTTAGGCTTCACATCAATACACATATGTAAAGTAATTAATTTTCGACATCTCGTAAGTAAAATAGTTTACCCGTGACACGTTGATCCTATTAGCAATCAGGTTACCACGGATCATCTTCTCCCCGTAGTTTGGATGACGCCTCACTACAGCAACAATGGTTTCATCAAGATCGTTTTCTGTGTGGAGAAAAACATGCACATGCACATGTTACATCTTTATCTATCATTTAAAATAATGTTATTTGACTTTTGATAATCCGAAGAGAAATACATTAAGTATTTGATACAATGGATTTGATGGGACAATTTAATATTAATTACCGTTAGCCAACAAAACACCCGGGTATCATGTGTAATTTCAGTAGAGAGGATTATCATAAACAACCTCGTTGTCAGAGCCATCATGACTAATAGAGATATGGAACAATAAATGCATGTTTGGTTATAAGTTGAGAGATGGATGGATCGGTGTGCATGTGGTCGGTGGTAGAAGTAAGTAGTAGGCCTATATATACAGCTCAGACCAGCTCACTGTGACCCGTGCAGACAAATTAATGAAAAGTTAGCCTACTAATGTACAGTGATTCGCAGTACCACTGTACACACAAAAATAAAATAAACCTGACAACCGCCAAATATCGACCAACGGGAACATATCCTAAAAGACAGTTAGGCCAAAGGCCTCCATAATTTATATGTGTATATTGAACAACCAGTTTGGTTAGTTCAAAACATCAAACAACACAGTATAATACTAATTGAATGAACATATGGCATTTCCTTTTGTTTGACGGAATAAACTACCAAATGATAGAAGAATACCATGAATATAACTCAGCGCTTATACCATTCAATAGATCCTTTTTCCTCAATCCATATTCCTTGCGAAGAGATTTCACTTTCCTTTCCGACACTTCCAAATGATCTGCAATTTCTGCGTTTTTCAATCCTCTCTCAATTAAACCCCTCAACTTATTTCTTATTTCGTCGGACATTCTCGAATATAATACCTTTGCCGTAAGAAATGCTCTTGTGAACTGATCCGCAATTCGTGCGTGGAAACAACGGTATCGACCACATTAAGTTCGAAACGTATACGGAAAGGGCCCTGGTTCAAATCAGACCCGCTTATTCGGATCTGGTTGAAATTTTAGAATCCAGTTAAAAAAGTAGAAGCGCGCCATCCCTTTCGTAGCATGATTTGTTTGAAAAGCTGTCGTCGTAGCGATCTACTACGTCGATGTATATCTTTATTACGTTAAGTGAAATAGCGCCGTCATCATCTGTTCTCAGCTTGTTATCAGTGCAGTTTACGTAGGCTTCACGTGTGTTTACCCGTCAATAAAATAATTAACGATGACATTACAGAAAAGAATGACGTTGTCATAGTGAAATACGATGTTAATGTATACTTTTGCGTCGTTCTTATACTATTTAACGTAGTTGTTGTATACATTTATGTCGTTGTTGCACATAAGTATAACATCATTACATCAAATCACGTCGTCGTCATTTGAATTTATATAGTCATCATTGTAATAAACGTTGTTGTTTGATTTAAACCTTTTTGCGTTCCATACAAGTGCCGTCCAAAGGATCAGAAGTGAGTTTCCAGCCAATGGTCATTACACTGGATTCAAATTGCCAGGAGAAAACTCAATTGTATAGGAAGCCTTGGTTGAGAAATCCCTCCAAAAATCTTTTCTACGATTGTGTTGGATTATCAATCCGTCAGGGTTCCCTCAGTGTTGACATATTGAAAATTCCAGACTTTTAATTAAGGATCAAAAGGTTATTTTCCAGACCCAACATCAACAATGAAAGAAAAGGCATGTTTTGAAGCATTTACCTCCCAGACATGTTTGCTTCGTACCTTTCATCTGGAAGCCAAAATATCCATATCACCAATGATATTTGACAGATAGTCATAATAAAGGCCAATGGAGGCAGCAGAACTCTTGCATGTTTAGACTTTGTTTCTTCAGCAGCAGTTGGTTTGTTTTACAATCTTTCTTCAGAAACTCAGCAGTACACCGTGTTAATGGTCTTCGATTGTTTTAGTGCGTGTGATGCTGTGTTTTACGTTGCGCGTCAGTGCTGTACGTGTCGTCGTGCAGTGTTTCTTGGTTTAAATAACCCTTTATTCTATTTACTTCGGGTTTATTGTAATTCATTTGTCACAAGAACGATTGATAGCGATGGACATGCATCTGCTTAAAGCAAAACAATTCATGTAAGTTGTTTTTCTTTAAACCTCCTTCGATGTTACAAATTACATTAGTGTAATTTAAGAATGATAATGTCTATGGAAGTACAGTTTTACTTTTATGTCATATAATACAATGATTGTTGTCAACGTTGGTTTATTCACAGGCTTGTTCAGATTGTCCAGAATGACTGTCTACAACTGATATTGAATGAACTTTTTTCAATGATATAAAATTTTAACTACCTTGTGTGAATGTTTGGCTCTGTGACTGTTTAAACGTAATCGCTGTGAGATTTAAACACCCTTTGAAATATAATCTTTTTAACTACCTATTTTGACCCATCACCCCACTCCCTCCCCAACATAAAAAATGGTTTTCCTGGAATACGAATAAGAAATTATTCCCATAACTAACTCACCTAGCATATTCCAGAAATAAATCGGGCGCTGAGATTGTAACCCATCACTTCTGGAGCTAACCTCATAGCTTTTTACTATACAATAGGGCTATGTAGGGGGTGTTAATTTACATGATACAGCAACATCTCTTCGTCTATTGCGTCTTCTATGGAACGCGAAAAGGGCAATCTTATTTCGTTGTCTAAACTAAGTTTGCTGCTGTCTAAACTAAAGTTGTTGCCTTAACTTCCCTTGTTGCCAAAATGTACGTTGTTGTCTAAACTGACGTTGTTGCCTAAACTTACGTTGTTGTTTAAACTGCCGTTGTTGTCTAAACTGCCGTTGTTGTCTAAACTTCCGTTGCTGCCTAAACTTACGTTGTTGCCTAAACTTACGTTGTTGTCTAAACCTACGTTGCCGTCCAAAGTTGGCTCCGTTGTCTAAACTTAGGTTGTTTCCATCGGCGCTGTTCAACAATTGCTCAAGCACGTGATGTAAATGAAATAGCTTTTCGCTCGAAATTCATCTTGCGCTACAAATGCTTACTATACGCACGTATAACAATTAATATTTACTGAACCATTAGTCTACAGTCATGGCGGAAATCGACCAATTTAAGCACTACATTTTCTTGGGTTACACGAGAGACAAAAATTAAACTTACTCAGAATGATTGGTATGCTAGGCCTGGCCTTTAGTACTACTACTACTACTTGGCTAGTACTTAGAACACTGAAACACCGATGACAGCAGCCCCAAAGGGCCCACCCATAATGGCATTAATCATTATGAACAGAGATGATGATTTTTAGTTTTGTAATCGAACTAAAGCCTAGGGGAACTACTTGGAACTACTGGGAGTAGGACTAATTCCGTCTAGCCTAGCCCAACTAATCAGGGCGCACTTTGGCGATCACAATTAATTAATATGAATGATAAGGCACTAGGCTTTTTAATCCAATCACTGTGGTAACTAATGGCTTACCCCTTCACGGTCGAACACTCGCTGTGGGTGGTCTAGACTGATTAGAATTCTTTCCATTGTTGAGTCTGGTAGTAAGACTAAGAGTACCAATATGGCTCGTGGGACCCGGGTGTGATAGTGGTAGTCTGAGGCCTATATAGTACATAGCAGCCTACCTTTCAAGCATTCTCATGAGCTGGTGTTGGTTGTTGAATTTCGTGCGAAAAATTAAAACCAGCTATTTTTACGTCACGTGGTTGAGCAATTGTTGAACAGCGCCGATGGCAGCAACGTAAGTTTAGACAACGACGTAAGTTTAGATAGCAACGGAAGTTTAGATAGCAACTGAAGTTTAGATAGCAACGAAAGTTAAGGCATCAACGTGAGTTTAGACATGAAAGTGACTTCAGATATGAACTTAAGTTTAGACAACGAAAGTTTAGATATAAATGTAAGTTTAGGCAGCAACGAAAGTTTAGGCAACAACGGAAGTTAAGGCAACAATGTAAGTTAAGACAACAACGTAAGTTTAGACAGCAACGTGAGTTTCAGCAACAACATAGTAAAACACCAGCAACAACTTTAGTTTAGACAGCAAGAAACTTAGTTTAGACAACGAAATAAGGTTGCCCTTTTCGCGTTCCATAGTCTTCAGTGTAGTAACGCTAATACTAGTACCACTAGTGCTCGGCCGCGCTCCCTCCAAAGGTCGCCACTTGCCCCATTGGAGGTTTCCTGTTCCCCGATCTGGTCTTCGGAGTTTAATGTGGATTACTTGACAGAAGAACGACTCGTTTATGTCGACCCGTTAAAGCCCATTTGTTTTATTTCATAAAAAGGAGGGATCGTAGTATGCTTCCGTGAAGTGTTCGCAACATACGGAGCTGTATACTGGCTAGGCCCAGTGAAATCGGCGCTGGTGTTTGCACTAAGTTGGTCATAATCGCCGTGTTTTTTCGTCCTTCGGACATCGATGAAGGCTAATTGCATGGGTTATGACATTTGTGCAGCCCCCAACAACACAACGGCACGGCATTTCTGTCGGATATTTTACATGTACGATATAGCGTAATACAGTGGTTGCACTCTTAGTGTAAATGTGCATGTATGTGTGACGGTATGATCGTCGCGCATCCGGTACGTGCCTGGGCTTCGCACTTGTGTTCCTAACATGACGTCTTCATTGTCTTGTTTTGATATCGCATATTCAGATATCTATTTTCGGATGCGAATATTAAAACGCTAATTTCTAATTAGTCCTTGAGGTTTTGAAGGTGATGAGGATAGTTTTGAACATACATTTTCTCATAGATTCAGAGGAAATTACTCTCGATTAGTTGGATTCTTCGTGTCATGGCCTCTTTAAGATGGCAATATACCCCGCCCCTATTATGACTGTGTAAATTCAATGAACGTCAATGAACGAGGTGAGTAATTTTTACTTTGTCAGCATCGTAGGCAACCCAGTACACCAATTTATTGCACAACACCATGCTTTATTTGTTTACATTGGGTATGACCGTGAATTCCGTTGCAACTATTTTGAGTTGTTTTAGTTTTAGCAACATAAGTAAATATGTTAGCTTTTCACTGATTGTTTCAAAAACCGCAAAAAGCTGCTTTAAAAGCATGTTCTATGACAAATGCAAAAGAAAAAAAAGATCGTCTTTAGCTCTGCTGGGTTGTTGTCTTTAATGTTGAGCCTGTAGGATATAAAAAATAAAAGGACAATATTTTAGCACTTGATTGTGTGTTCATGAAATTTTAAACTAATGATGTTTTCATTTTAATGGAATGAATACAATAAAAAAAGTAAAAACAATCTGGTGTTACCACCGGTTTTCATTCATTGCTTAAAATGTCGTGTCAATTAAAAACTGATCAATTGATATATGTTGGTATTGAGAATTTCTGAATGTTTGCATTATTATTGAATAAAATACCGAAAAAAGAATGCGTTACCGCTGTTTCATAATTTTTTTTAAGGGAATTCGACAATCGACTAACTTTTGCTTCAGCCAAGTTGTTTTACATGTTACCGCAAGTTCATATGTCAATAATAATAATAATAATAATAATAATAATAATAATAATAAAGTGGTCAAGAAATAAAGAAGAAGTGTCTTCTATTTATTTGTGATTACCTTAGAATCATGTCTGTTTAGTTTTCTTCAAATCTGCCACCGAAAGAACGTCGCTTTAAAACACAATTGCGTGTAACAGGGAAATGGTGTATTCGTTACACCCAGAATCCTACCCTACCTTTGCGATATGGTAGTACCAAATGAAAAATCAGAGTCCTGATGCTCAATTATTATGTTAATCAATACACTCATGTAAACATGTAACAGAGGTGATCATTGCTTGATATGGTTGAAGTGAGGCGATTGATGAGAATTTCAGGAAATGGAAGGTAAATGAGACTTTTGCTTGATGAAGATATTTCAAGCTATTCATCCCCAAAAACAAATATGTTGCTAGTTACATTTTTTTTACTGCACCTATGGATTATTGAAAGGTGACTGTATGAATAGGTTGCTATTTTCCTTTCAATCAGGAGCGGGTTGGCCATCGTTAAGTGCGGTGTCCATGTTACATCCGCAATTTTGACAGTTTCCATGCCTCTGAATGTTTGCAGCTACCTCTATTCATGAAACTAGACATTGTTGAGTAGTTAAAACAGAAAACAAAATAAGAAATAACTGAATTTTAAATTCGTACCCGTTTGTCACACTTTGCAACCCAGGTTCATGGAAAGAGCCATCCCAGCTAACACAACGTAATAATAACGTTGTTTTGCTTTACGTTGGTTTCCGCGTAACGATAACGTAAATAAAACGTACCCAACATACGTAATATGACAACGTTTTGAAAACGTTTTTAAAGCGTTTAAATAACGTTAAATAAAGGTTACGTTTTTAAAAACGTTGTATTAACAGTTTCATGATTCGTTATATTAACGTTTAAATATTACGTCCACGCAACGTTAAGTTTTACGTTGACATAACGTTGCAGTTCCGTTACCTCATGACGTAACATACTTTACATGGTATAAACGTCACCATATTTCGTTATATTAACGTTTGAATATTACGTAATACGACGTTGGTGAAATACGTAAATATTACGTGCTAACTTCCTAAAATAAACGAGATAACTATGTTTTTTACTGTTTCCTTTTTATAGAGGCCTAATTCAAAATGTGTCTGTGGTTGTAAAGTAAGTAAACGCTTACTTTTAGCTTATCATGTTATACAGCACTTACGTTGTTATATAATTCCGTCCATGTCTAAATCACAAACTGTTCGTTACATATGGTTTTTAGCTCCATGCATATACCAAGTAGTCTTGCAAACCCAATGGCTGCACTCAAAGGCGACTGCCTGCAGTAAGCACGCACATTATTGGTTCATAGCTGACGGTGTAGGCGTGGCTATTAGGCTGAGCATGGGCAGTACATAAACACGCATAAAGGCGCCAGTTTCGGAAAGTACTGAAAATATTTCACACCTTATTCTGATCAAGCCTGCTTTGACTGCTGATTGGTCAATAACTATCACGTGAATTCTTCAAAGACGCCGTGCTGGTTCAATACTGTTGATGGACGCTTACCGTGCGAGAAAAAATATGATATAATGGGTCTTGAAAAACTTGAATCCAAATGTTCAAAGTAAGTTCATTGATAAATATACACACATCACGCAAGGTGTTAGATATTTGTATAGTAAACGACATATTTTAGGTCATTTCACGCCTCTATTTAGTGTTCAGCATAGCGTTAGTTAGAACTAGCCTACTCAATGATTTTTGCGCCTAACGTTATGCAAATGTAATGTATGTAAGCCTACAGAAGTACTAGCATTTAGTAAGGTATGTATGAATGATAATGAAGCTACACCGAATACCACCATTTGACTTTGACTTACAAATCAATGTTTTACTATATCCTAACTGACTTTGTACACAGGACTTATATTTTTGTAGGAGCCTTAAACTGCCAATAAATTGTGAATTTCTGTGGTTAGAATCACAACATCAGACCCAGGCATGAAACTGTAGTGTACTAGTAGGCCATATTGTTACCTGCCTTTGTTGCTGCATGAAACTGAGGACAGGTGAAGAAATGTTTGTGACTTTTGCCAATGTTTTGCAAACCAAAAATCTGTGATATTATATGAAGCTTGATTGTCCAAAATATATTGACGTATGCTACTGTTGTATGTTTAATTCCCCACTTTTGTGAGGGCCTTAGTTACAAAGTAATTAGTGGCAGCAATGACTCTGTCGGCTTAGTTCTCTTTTTTGTTTATTCTTTACAGGGATCAAATTTTGAAAAAAGATCTTGTTAGTCTAGAGCAGGATTAGTGGAACGGAACTGCAGCCATCGAATGTTATTGGTGGTGTGTTAACACTGCCCTAGGTACACAGAGAAATTGATCCTTTCTATTTTTAAAAATACAACTGTTTGAAACTGTGCAGCCTACACTTTAAACTTATATATAAAATTACCCAATATGTGTTTACTTTCTCCTTTTCAATCAGAAAAGGAAATAAATAGACAAAGCTTCACTTTCCTGAAAATGAAACTCTGAAGGAGGTAATCAAACCAGTCGTCCCATTTGAAACTCAAGAAGTAGCTACAGCAAGGTATCCCTGTACATTGTTAAAGTACAACTGCTTAAAGGCAGATACACACTAGCAAGCCGAGTCAAAATAATTCCCCAAACTCATGCCAACTTTGCAACCTTGGCACTATTTTACCGGTCTTGGCGGGCAAAAATAAATTAATAATAAATAATAATAACCAGCAGTTATTTTGACGACGCTTAAGCGACCACAAATGTGGCAGAAACCCGCAAGGGCTTATGGATTACAACTTACACGTCGGGTGGCTTCTAATTCAACATTTTAACTCAAATTTGGAATCTTTTCAATTTAGAAAGTCATTTCAGATGGGAAAACCGTAGATTGCTCTTGGATGAAAAACCCACCTTACTATGACCCGGCCGGGAATCGAACCCCGAACCCACAGATTGCTAAGCCTCAATTAGGCCGAAGGGAGGAATTTTAGTGTATTTTGCCGTAGAATAAGTATTCCAGTCTATTTTCAGTTTCTTTTATTAAATGTACAACATGTTTTATTTAATGTTAGTCATATACGAGAATGATTTCAGTCATGTGAAAGTCAAAACATCATTGAACAGTTCTCAAAACAACACACAAGCAACTGTAGTAAGCAGTGTAGGCTGCACACTGCTATACCATAGTAAGAGGTCAGGTATTTACTCAGTGATTTCCTATGGTGTTATGCATCAATCATCAAGAATTAGCCAGTTCGTAATAATCTATCTATTAACTCGTTGAGCTAATCTAGTCAGAATGACTTTCCCTTTGCAACAATTTCTAATTGTCATGGTATTTGTTCACACACTAACTAAAGGTATACAACCAGTTCATCGTGTTCTGAATTTTTGAAATCTTTCTGACCGTAAAAAGTATTTGACCATTCTACCATTATTGGCTTCAATTTTCATCGTGAAAACACTAATTTAGCTGATTTTCAAGAAAGTTTGGCCGTGAACGTGTTTACAATTTGGCCAGCTTAGATTATACAGATACAAGGAGGATTGAAGGATCGAATTTAAGCATTTAAATCACTGGAATTTCATGTACAAAATGCAATTTCTTCCTACACAGTTAGGTACAAATTTATGAATGAAGTATACGGCCTGGATGTGCATCACAGTACATATCCAAAACGTTTTACTGTGTGTACCTATTTCAAAATCATGTTAACTGTACACCCCCGCATTGTACATTTAATGAGGCTTGTCTGTACATAGGCCGAGGTCTACATCTTGTGTAGCAATTTCGAGAAAATGATGCTGTATATTGAAGTCGGTGTGATCTTGTATGAAAGTTGGCACACCGTTATTATTTTTCTATGATATTGACAGGCTTTAGAAAAAGAAGCTGGAAGCAATTTGCACTGCCAATAACTCCTATTACTTTAGTTATTTTGAAGGCAAGGAATCATTACACTTTGTGGTTAATAATTGGACAGGTATTTGAATTGTTGTATTCCAAAGGGGCCCACAACATTGTAGATTACAATAAAGATAGATTCAATGCCATTTGCTGTGATGTTTTCTCCCAAATATCAACCCCAAAAGGGTAATTGAAGGTGCTTTAATATTACGTAGCAGATTTAAATCTTATGTAGACCATCTGACAAATAATTCTAACGATGAAGATGGATGCATTCTGTTTAAAGAAATGGCAGATGTACTCCTAAACTAGAAGTCAAGAAAAAGGGTCCTCAATGTGCTAGGGTCTCACTTGACAGAGAAGTATGGAAAATTGTGAGTACAAAAAGTTAGGGTAACATTGTATATGTATTGAGTACTCACATTTGTTGCCAGTTTACTACCTTACTATGAGGATTTATACCTGTATTAAATTTTGTCCTTACAAAGCAAATGATACTCAAAAGAGGACTGTTGTTGGTATAGCAATCTAGTTTGCCCATGGCCTGCTCTGGTTTGTAGAGATTTAAAGTACTAAATTTTAGGATATGTTCCATGTGACTGTATATAGATCCTTTATCAGGGCTGTAGTAAACTTAGTCATGAAAAGGTTTTGATTACGCTATGACCATTTCATGATACATTTCATTTATAACCCCCTCCCCTCCTGATTTATCTATAAAACGAAATTGCTGTGTAACTTTTGCTAGGAGAGACAATTTTGAATTTACAATATCACAAAAGTGTGACAGTTCCGCTCGCAGAATGTTACCATTAACAGTAAACATTCTTCACCCTGTTATCTTGAATATGTAATGAATGTGTAAATGTACACTGATGAAAAGGATCACACCATTGGAAACGTTGGATCATTTGTAAACGAAATCAAAACTTGGTGTGTAAGCAATAAACTAATTCTCAGAGACAACAAAACTGAATTGATGCATGTTTTCCGTCACGATTCCGTAATGTCACCCCTGTAACTTCCGTTAGGATAAGCAATTAAAAGTAAAACGTATGGTTAGCGTTCTTTCAAACTTGAGGCCCCCGAACTCCGGAACACTCCCCCACCCACATTTGGGATTCTCCTACCATAGACAATTTGAAAAGCGTCTTAAAAAATGATTCATTCACGTGTTACCCACATTGGACACTGTAATATTTATATTGTCGATCATGTTCGTGTATCTTTAAGTATTCTTTGAGTATGTTGTATTTTTGTATTCATTTTGTTCCTGTAAAGCTTGTTGAGACCGTCGATATAATGCGCTATGTAAATAAGTATTATTACAATAATTTTGATTATTTTACATATAATATATAACTTCCATTTGGGAATGTGGAAACTTTTGGAATTTCATCCCAAAGTTAATTTATGGTCTCGGAAACGGTAAGAGAGGAGAGAGATCTGTTACCAGTGTATCTGTTGTTATGAATTTCCTAACTCCTACTGAAGCTCCTCTAGTAGCAAACATATAGGCCTTCTTTGTTTTATTTAACAGCAAACAGAGTTACACTATTTTGACGTAATTGTATTAATATATATTTCTAGCACTTTGTATTAAAGAACCCAAAAGCATGTGAAAGGAACACAGTTTTCTGTACCACAACCTGTAAATTTCATCTGAGCATGTATTACCGATTACAGTGTCACCCTGTACATGACTAATATGTAGGAAAGAAATACTACAGTTATGTTTTTATCTCGATATATTACATATATGGAGATTATCTCACACCAATCGTTTTCAGTTTGAGGGCTGTTTAAATGCCTACTAGTTTTTACCCAAATGTCTGTTTGATGTGAAATTTCATCGTAGTGTACATCACAAGATGACACTTAAATGTTACTTATTGATAACATTTTAAAATGATCAGAAAACATACTTTTGGTACGTTTTCCGTAATTTTTTAGGTGATTTTTAATACAGCGCATGGTACTTAAAGGTATTGCGATGTAAACGTAACCATTTGCCCAATTACATCGGTGAACCTAGTGTTATTATTTTTTATCTTGACCTGTACCTTTAAATTCAAATCCGTGCCTTTATGATAATTAGATAAAAAAACACGGTGATCATGCAGTAATAAGTCAATATCATTGGTTGAATTTGTGATTCCAATTGTGATCGGGCGAGCGCTTCTTGATATGCCGGATGTTTGGGGTAAAAATAGAACTGCTGTGCACGCCTGCAACATGTAGCGCTGCGGGTATTTCCGTTTACACTGTGCACGTGCTAGTACCACCAAATCCAACTCTCTACAATTAGATAGATCCAGTGCAGCGGGATATTGGTATTTGCGTTCCATATTTACCAAATCCAACTCGCCAGTAGAAGAAAGCGGTAATTCTATTTATTTATTAAGTATTTAATGATAATATTTAAATGATAATATTATGAATTTTGGTACGCCACTGTGTCTGATCTAACGTTACTCTGTTAGTACAGTGGACCTAGCGTAGGGCTAAGTTACAGCTGATTTGTATTAGTGTATACTATTACTAGGCTAGGCCTATATCCTAGGCCTATACAGTATTGCGAAGTTAGGAACTCTGCTAAGATCGGACACCCTCATTTTCGTAATATTTCAGCAAGGGAAAAATGAAAACCTACCAGTTTTCAACTATGTAATAAAAATCACCAATAAATTTAATGTAAGGTCACAAAATTTTACGATCTTTCCACAAAAAATTACCTTTTGAAAAATATTTCCGTCAGGAACTTGAACATTGTGTTAACTTGAATGGAACCTCGCATAACTCAACACTCTTAACAATGAACCACAATTTTCGGTGAATAAAATGAATATATTATGAATTGAAGGTAAGAATTAGACCAGTCTATTTCAAATATTTAATGCCTATGAACTTTTGCCCGCCATTTTAGTTGGCCGTTCGAACTATACTTCGACGTTGCCAGCATAGGCTAGGCTACCCAATATTTTCCTGTACAGAAAGTACAAAATTTGGCGTAAATATTTACCGAAATTTCCGAAACTTTCACAATTGATATCTGCTAAGCTGATCTAATGAAGGGTGAATTTTGTTTCATACGGGTATTTCTTCACTTGAATGGTTGAAAATCCCCTCATATTCTGTTTTGAACTTTGCAGATTCCATCTAGTACTAGGCTAGTCGTACTCGTATGTAATATATTATTTCACTAAGATTAATGCGAAGTTAGGAACAATGCAGTGTTTGAAAACCCTCATTTTCGTAATATTTCAGCACTCTCCCTACTCCACTCCGACTTATAATATTCTTCAACATTTTATTGTATTAAAACATAGGCCACAATGAAAACGATGGAATTAAAGCCATCTAAGCATTCTGCCGCTCTCCTTAGACTTGAATTATTTTTCAATATTTTTCCCTATAAAAGGATAGGCAGAAATAAGTATGGTGCAACTGCACCCATCCTAGCCACTCTCCCTGCTCCCCTCAGATTTAAAATAATTTTCAACATGTCTATGAAAAAGTCTCTGGGAAAGAAGAAAACAATGCCAATATTTGAAAGATGTTTATTTCAGTTTGTATGAAACCAGGGCTCGAAAAACACGGGGGCGGAGTGCGATTTCGCCCCCGAAAGTTCCAAAAGAGCCCGCGAAATTGTATTGACGGGGGCGAAAAAAAAATGAAAAACTGAAGAAAATCGCCCCTGTAAATTCCCACCAAAAGTCAGATGAGAAACATCCCAAAATTATTCTCATGAAATAGTCTCCCTAGCCACTTTTTGGTCCAAAATATCAGCATCAGAGCGATTTTTATTGTTTCATTACCGTATTTTCAAGTCACGCAAGTATTTTAATTCACGCAACAAAATATCACAATCGTTACTACTGTACGTACATACACAGCAGTGCATTGAAGATAAACTTTCGTGTATTAAATACCGTACACAGATGATAGACACCACGGCACTGAACTCCGGTAACGTTCAGTGGGAAACACGTGTTTCCAGAGTGGCCGAATGGCGATTACTAGCTTCTGCCAAATATTCAGCCAGTTCGCCAGACATCGCAATTCAAAGTTGTCAATCGTTCGTTGAGGAAGCCACTAAATACTAACCCCTACAGCGGGTCGAACCATTTCGAGTGCCCTCGGAACTCGGTTTCGGGTGCAACTGTGCTCGGCGCTCTCGGTTCCCGAATTACGT